>PITA01004931.1:18543-117151 GCA_004023965.1 Spilogale gracilis | reverse complement strand
TGGCTATGGGTTTGGCAAGATTCTGAGGTCTCCAAGGCTCTGAGTACTAATTAGAGGTCTGTGTCTTTGAGAATCTCTTCATTTGCACACTGCAAGCAGTCAAGTGAGATCAATTCCTAGATTACAGAACATCAGAATAGGGTCATCCTTCACAGTAGGTCCTATCTCTCCGTTTCACAGCTGATGGTGCTGAAAAGGAGACAGTAACAGATGCCCAAGGTGGCAGGGGAGTGAGCTGGGGTGGGGAAGGCTCGGACTGCACTCAGCTCTGCTGTTGGCCAGACCGTGATTCTTTCTAGTTCTTTTGTGTAATTCTTTTATTCACATATACATTCGACAAATTGATTTTTAAAACATTTTACTCAATTTATTTAAACTAAAGAGAAAAACCTAACAAATCACCCACTTCTCCCACCCTCAGTCACTGCCTCTTGCCACGATCATCTGTTCATTGTATCTATGAACTTGACATTTTTTTAATATTCTACATATAAGAGAGATCATGTAAAATTTGCCTTTCTCTGTCTGGCTTACTTCACATAGCATAATGCCTTCAAGGTCCATTCTTGTTGCTGCAAATGACAAGATCTCTTTGGTTTTTATGGCTGAATAGTATCTCACATCTTCTTTATTCATTCATCTACTGACAGATCCTTAGCTTGTTTCCATATCTTGGCTACTATAAGTAATGTTGCAAAGAACATGGGAACTCACTCCTTTTGAATTGGTGTTCTCGCTCTCTTCAGATAAATAACAGAAGTGGAATTGCTGGATCATATGGTAGTTCTATCTTTAATTTTTTGAGGAATCTTCATACTGTTTTCCATAGTTGCAACAATTTACATTCCCACCTATAGTACACAAAGGGTCTGTTTTCTCCACATCCTCACCAACACTTGCTATTTCCTCATTTTGAAAATGAACAGTCTAACAGGTCTGAGGCTACTGTGGTTTTGTAGTTTTGATTTGTGGCTTTGATTTGAGTTTCCCTATGATTAATAATGTTAAGCATCTTTTCATGGGGCCATCTGTATGTCTTCTTTGGAAAAATGTTTATTCAGATCTTCTGCCTATCTTCTATCAGATTGTTTTTATGCCATTGACTTGTATGAGTTTTTATATACTTTGGGTAATAACCCTTTATCAGATTTATGGTTTGCATACTATTTTCTCCAATTCAGTATGTTGCCTGTTCATTTTGTTAAGGTTTCCTTTTCTGTACAGGAATTTTTAGTTTGATGTACTCCTACATCTTTATTTTTGCCTTTGTTGCTTTTGATTTTGGTGTTGGATTAAAAAAAAATCATCGTCAAGACCTATGTCAAGGAGTTTACTGCCTATGTTTTCTTCTAGAAGTTTTACAGTCTCCGGTCTTACATTCAAGTCTTTATTCCTTTTGAGTTGATTTTTGTGCATGGTTTAAGACAGTGGTCCAGTCTCATTCTTTTGCATGTGGCTGTCCAGTTTTCCCAACGCCATTTATTAAAGAAAACTTCCTTTCCCCATTGTGTATTCTTGGCTCTTCTGTAATAAATTAATTGGTCATATATGCATGGGTTTATTTCTGGGCTCTCTATTCTATTACCTTAGTCTATGGGTCTGTTTTTATGCCAATACCATGCTGTTTTGATTACTGTATCTTTGTAATAGAGTTTGAAATCAGGGAGTGTGATGCTTTTAGCTTTGTTCTTTTTCAAGATTGCTCTGGCTATTTTGGGATTTTTTTGTGGTTCCCTACAAATTTTAAGATTGTTTTTTCAATTTCTGTGAAAAATACAGTTGGAATTTTGGTAGAGATTGCGTCAAATATGTAGATTTCTTTGGGCAGTGTGAACATTTTAAAAATATTAATTCTTCCCATCTATGAACACAAAATATTTTTCCATTTACTTGTGTCTCCTTCAATGTCTTTCATTACTTTCTTTTAGTTTTCAATATACAAGTCTTTCACCTCTTTGATTAAATTTATTTCTAGGTATTTTATTCTTTTTGATGCAATTGTAACTGGGATTGTTTTCTTTATTTTCCTTTTTGGTATTTTATTATTAGTGTATAGAAATGCAACAGATTTATGTGTATTGAACTTTTTATCCTTCAACTTTACTAAATTTGTTTATTAGTTCTAATTTTTATGGAGTTTTAAGGATTCTTTCTATTTAATATCATGTCATATGCAAATAGTGACATATTACTTTTTTCCTTCCAATTTGGATGCCTTTTATTTCTTTTTCTTGTCTAATGGGTCTGGCTAGGACTTCTAGTACTATGTTGCATCAAAGTGGTCACAGACATCTTAATAACAAAAAGTTATCAAGTTCCTATGTTCTATGCCCTGATTAGGTACCAGATATAGAAAGATGAAAAGGGCCTTCAGGGAGTTCACAGTCTGACTGATGAGAGAGACCTGCAAACATTCCAAGGGATGTTCTAGGTGGTGCCAGATTTGAGGCTGCCCAGATCTTCATGGAAGTCCAGGGAATGGCTCACTGATCCTGTCTTAGGGAAGAATTCCAAGAAGAGGTGACGGTGAAACCAGGTAAAGGATGTGTCCTAGTTCACTGGGAAAGAGATATGGGGGAAGCCCATCCCAGGGAGAGAAAAGGCTTCATGATAAAGCATGATCAGGAGTGCACCAAAGGTTGACTTGGAGTCTCTGGGTGCTAGCAAGGGAAGAGAAAGGTAAATAGTGAATTAGGCATCGGTGGGAGCCAAGTGCTTGGGCCATGACCCATGTACTACGGCCTAAATAGGTGCTACTTTCCTCGAGATTCTTCCAGCATTCACAGATTTCCATTGACAGTTACTCCTCTATTACATGCTTTTATGGCCTTCTTGGATGAGTATGGTTCTACCACATAGTCAGCTCTGAGAAGTTGGAAGCCCCATTACACTGTGAGCCCCTGGCCTCTCCCCGCTAGAGAGCTGAGATGGCTAGACCTGCCACTCTCAGAGTTTCAGCTCCTAAGAGTAGTATGGGATGGATTGTGAGGACTGGGGCGTACAGATATGGTCAGCCCCCTGGACAGGGTGGGTCATCATGAGGTGGGGGGTTCCTAGCAGAAGATGTTATAAGGAAGTCTGAATGGGAGCCCAGCCTCAGGAGATCAGGGGCAGCTCATATGCAGGCACCTGTGCCATTACCAGAGGGTCTGGCATAGGAGTGGTTCAGAGAACCCAACTTTGAACAAAGACTTCAAAATCCAAATCTTTCCCCCAGCTTGCCCTTGATCCTTAGACTCATAGTCTGTCTAACTGCCCTGAATGTCCCACAGATACCTCAAATCACCATTTCCAAACAGAGCACATCGTCTTTCCTCCACATCTTGTGGTTCTTCCTGTGGCCCTGCCTTTGAGAAGAGCATCTAGTGGTCACCCTAGATCTTGCCCACATTCTATCATTTCTGCCTCTTAAATGTCTCTGAGCTCTTCTTCCATCCAGTCCCCACCATCCCTACCATACTCTCCTGTGCAAATCTGCATCACCTGTCATGCGGATTCCTAACCAGCAGGTCCTAGGCAGCAGATCCCCTCCCATCTGTTTGCATTTGGAGTCAGCTTTCCAAATGGCAATTCACATGACTTAACCTACTGACTCCTCAGTGCTCCCAGAATAAAGTCCAAATGCCTGAACTTGGCCAGCAGGACCCTCCAAGATCTGACTTCTGCTGATCTCTGAACAGACAACCTCCATGTTGCCCGTGTGTTCTGCTGGATTACAGGGCCATATTGATGTAGGTGTGCCCTAAGTCATACAAGGTCTGACAGTTGGATTCCTTTTTGTAATGCAACTGCCTGACTTAAGCTTTGATTGCTGAGGCACCTACTTCAGAGAGAGCTATCTCCAAGAAGCACATTGCAAGCCCTACAATTAAATAAAGAGTAAGTGCCACCTCCCTACTCCCCCTCACAGTTTCTTTGTTTAAAGGTCTTTGGTTGATTTAGACAACTGACCATTTGGTCACATTTTTCTTTTTCTTCCTGTGCTTTAAATCTTGCTTTTTTGGTTGTTGGGTGTCCCCCCACTTTCATGTTTTAAATTCACTAATAGTGAGTGGATCTGCAAAATACTAGGCCCCCACCCTCAACCTAAAATGCAGAACCCCAGGCCTGCACTCCCTCTGTCTACTCTTGACCTCATTATGTGGCCGCAAGCATGCTGTGTACCTTTGAGAATGTGTGAGCAAAAAACCTTGTTTCTTGCAGTTTTCCTGTTGGTTATTCCTTGAGGGTGTCTTGCAATCATATTAATAGCAAGGTTATAAAATAGCAAGGGCCAGTCCAGCCACAACATTAATTATAAAAGGGTATCCCAAGCCCAGGTAAGTGCCTCCAGGCATTTCTAGCTGGTAGCAACACAACTATAGCCTGAGACTAGCACAAAACCCCCTAACTCTGGCCTCTGCCTTTGGGCTTCCAGTTTAGGCCACTGCTTCCATCAAGGCTCAGTGGTCTGTTCTCCAGCCAGCCTTTAGACCCTACAGGGAGCAGAGTACTAGCACTCAGGTCAGACCAGTGATGCCCAGGGTGGAGAAAGTTTCACTCAGCCCAGGATGAAGGGTAAATTCTGGGCTGGCCTCTGCTTGACCAGCACAGCAGCATGCTAAGAGAAAGTCATACATCTTGAGTCCCTAGAATAAGCTCAGCATCCTCAGAAGGGAACATCTTACCTTGATTGATGAAGGGGATAGACTAGGTAAAAACTCACAAACCTATTTATTTCTCAGGCTACCTAGTGTCTGGGAAATATCAGCTATTCTCATGACTTCAACTAAGCAATAGATATTTATTATACTACCTACTACTGCTTGAAATAGACATTCTGCTTCATCCTTCATCTCTACACTCTAGCCTTTTCTTATCACTTCTGAAAATATATAAAAAAACAAGACAACTGTGTTTCTAAGCTATATGAAGAAATTTAATCCATGGGGATAAAAACCCCTGTAAAATACAGATTGGATATTATGAGTGTACAATTCTTTATCCATCAGAGTGCTGGGTTGCAAGCAACAGAATGGACTCCAAAACCAGAAAAAGAGTTCATTCAAAGGGCATCAGAATTTCCTTGAAGCCTGGAGAAGCAAGAACAAAAGGAGGAGGAAGGAAGAGAAGAAGCAAGAAAAGGAGGGGGAGAAGAAGTAGGAGGAGGAGGAGAAGAAAAGGAGGAGAAGAGGAAGAAGTGGAGGAGCAGGGGGAAAGAGGAAGAGAAAGGGGAAGGGGAAGGGTGGAGGGGGAAGAACAGCAGCTAGAATCACCGTAAAACCATGCTACTAAAGGAGCTTGGGGAAGGTACAGCTACCACCAGACATCTCAGGTAGCCCCTCCAGGATCGCTGGCACAGGGCATTGTATGCAGCACACTTGATGTGGCCACCTTCAAAGCCACCAGAAAGAAATTTTCCCCTGCCCCCAGCCCAACTCCTTTAAGTCACCTTAAAAGGATGCATTCAACCTGTTGCTTAAGACATCTGAGGGCCATGACCTGAAGTCATTCTTGAATTCTTCCTTTCCTCTCCTTCCCTCATACCCCACATCAAATCCAAGACAGATTCCAGCTAACTCTACTTTCCAAAATTGCCCAAATTTCTCAAATTTGTCCCCCTCCCTCTCTGCTTGTCCTTAGTTCAAACTTTCTTTGCCTCTTGTCTAGAGTATCCTATCAGACTTCCTCTGCAGTGCCTCCAGAGCTATGTGCCTAAAACAGAGGTGTGACTTCTGCTTCCAGCTAGGGCAGATTGGCTTGTATAAGACCAACCTTTCTGCCAGAATTAACTGGAAATTAGATAAAATATATTGTTTTTAAAAAGTCCACTTGAAATTATTGGAGAGCTACCAACGCCAAAAATGTGAAGGGCCAAGTTTCTGCAAAGAAGGGAAGTACAAAGAGGTAAACCTGGCATATAGCCTTTCTTGAGGTATTTGCTCATTTGCAAGTAGCAGTTTGGAGTTGGAGAATCTGAGCAGTGCATTCAACAATCTCATAGGGCCAGAAAGACCAAAGTTGGAATGGAGGATCTATTAAACCAAAGGAGTCCCTAGCCTAACTGCTGATCAGAAATGAAAGTTTCCTCTGGAGGAAAATAATATCCTCCAGAACATCAAATAATCTCTATATCCACAATGTCTATTTTCCTCAAGGATGGAAATACTCTATAATATGCAATGGCCAGTACAGTAGCTGCTAGCCATATTTGGCTACTGAACACATAAAATGTGACTAGTGCAACTGAAGAAAATTGCTGATGATACCAGGAGGCAGGATCAAATGACTGAAAACCAAGAGGAAAAAAAGTCAACAGAAGCAGATCCAAAGCATATCCAGATATTGGAGCTGTCAGACATGGTCTTTAAGTCAGAGAGACCATGACTGTCTATATTTATTAAGATAAGGTTTGGAGGATATTATAAAGCTTCCCAAATGACACTTATTTAAATACCATAAAAGCTTCATTTCCATAAAAGAATAGATGACACACAGAGTTGATAACTTCTCCTTCTATGCTGTCATTTTCGGTTCTGGCTTTCATTATCAAGGTGACTTTGTAGTCCAAAAGGGTTGCTGGAACTCCAGCTATCATGTCCAAGTTGTAAACCAAAAGAAGAGGAAATGCAGAAGGGAAAATCAGGGCTCGTCTAGCTAACTCACATCCCTTTACAAAGCCTTCCTGTAAGTTCTGAACAATGCTCTGCTTATATCTCTTTGTCAAAACTTATTCACATCACTGCCTCTAATTGCATCAGAAGCTGAGGAATACAGCCTTTGGTTTTGGAAATTCATAGCCCCTGCTAAACAACAGGATTCTGTAAAAAGTAAGGAAGGAGATAATAAGTAATCACCATAGACAACTAACCATCTCTGTTACACACTCCTATTTAAAGACCTTCAACAATTCCCCACTGCCAGACATAGAAAGCCCTTCCCAGCTTGGCCCCTTATTCTCATTCCAGTTATGTCTCCTGTCCATTTCTCCAAATATTCTATACTATAACCCCCTCTAGTCACCGACCACTTATAAAAGAGATGCAAGCCTCCAAGCCTTTTTTCTTGCTCATTCCTTAGCCTGAGATGCCCTTTCTCTGACAAGTCTGGCTATTTTCAAAGCTTAATTCAAAGGTCATCTCTTTTGTGTAACCTTTTCCAGGGCTCCTAGTCAGAACCAAATCTTTGTGCTGGCTCCCATAGTTCTATGTACATACCTGCATTATTACATTTGCATTGAGCTATAATGACTGGGTTTCACATCATCTCTCTTTCTAAATTATGAATGTCTCAAATGAGAAACAACTTATTCTTCCTCTTTATTCTTCTAGCGTTTACTACTATTTGTTATGTGGTAGGTGCTCTGTCAAGTTTTATTTTTGTTGAATGGATGAGTAAGAGATAAATTTAGTCAGTTATAAATCTCAATGCTTTCCCTCTCTAACGTGCATGACTATAACACCGGACAGCACAGCCTTTGTACAAAATGGAGGTGATTCTGCCAGTTCTTTTTGCAATGCCAGAATTGTGTTGTGTTGTACCTTGTGTGAAATAAACATGCTGATCTAGGACATTATTTTCCTATTTTTATACATATATGATATGATGGTATGAAATCAACTTAAGAGCAGCACAATTATGAATAGCAGAACAATGAATTCCTTTTAATTCATCAGGGTAAATCAATGTCACCTTTGTGCTGGGCAGCATGAAAGATACTGTGTGAAATCCCCACCCCTCTCCCTTCACAACCGCACACCACACACACACACACACACACACACACACACACACACAAGTTTACAGTTTCTGCTTTTAAGAGTGTGAGACCCTGAAAAAAGAGGACACAGAGCCCCAGAGCAAAAGATTAAAATACATGTCATAATAAATGTTACCCGCTTACTATAAAATGGTATCTGTTCCTATAAATATTTAAAGAAAGAAAGGAAAGATAGAGGCAGGAGTGGTAAGGAAAGGCTTCAGGAGACAGTGAAGGCTTTGAGCTGGTCTTTATAGACATATCACAACTGGTTGGCACAGTGACTATCACAGCATGAAATATGTTTTTCCACGGGTAGGCGGAGAAATGATTTTGGGTGAACCCAAACACAACACTGAACAACATTAAATTGCATAGTAAGAAGATTTATCCCTTTTTCATTCTCTGGGTTTTTTTTTTTTTTTTTTTTTTTTTTTTTTTTTTTTTTAGTTTACATTAGTAAGAGTCTCCACTGGTGCATTTGTAAGACAGTAACATTCCTTCTAGTAAATATAGGACAAGACTCCAGCCTAGAGTTTTGCAGAAAATAATATTTAAATAAAACTTAATGACACTTTTTTTTTTAATGCATTCATTTGTTCTGGCCGCTTCTATTTATGGTAAGTGATTCTGTTTTTTTTTTTTTTAATCCTATGTGTTCACTTTCAAAATACATTGATTTATGTGTAAAGGAAAAGTCATTTTAAAGAAAACTGGTAAATAACTCATAGTGCATATGGATATAGAGATAAATGGTAAATGTGGGCTCAAAGGACAGATGTTTCGGAAATATAATGACAGTGGTGTGAAGAGATGTGCCCAACTGTGAGGAAAGCTGTGCAGGTAGAGGATTTCTGGTGAGCAGGGAAGAACCCAAATAGGGCTGGAGAGGCAGGGGACCAGATGCGAAGCTCTTGGGAGGCTGGAATGTGGAAGGCATTCCCACCAGGCTACCGTATCTTCCTGGGAGCAGTACCAGTGCCGTTCCTGGACCTCACTGGGCGCCCGCTTCAGGACGCGCTCCATGGGCAGGGGTGTAATGCGGAGGGCAGGCACTGTGGAGGGGTTTGGCTGAAGAGAAGCAAAGTGCTCAGCGACCCACACAAGGACCCATCACAGGGGTGCATGGGACTGTGTGTCTCTGATCTGCGGCCTACACCCAGCCCCTCCTAGAGGATCCAGTAGTGTTGGCTCATATGTCTGCACTCAGATACCTGGTCCTCCACGCCTGCTCTTTATTTCCTCTCCTCATTTCTGCCTTCTAATTGTATGTGAATGGATTCCTCCTTTCTCTATCTCTTGTTCTGAGGGCAGGAAATCGAACGCAGGCCCCAGTGTCCTACAGACAAGAGAAGCAAGGAATTGGGGAGGAAAGGGATGGAGACTGTATTCTGAATAGGCAATCGATGTGACATTTCCAAGCCCTGCTGTGTCTCTGACTGATCTGACCCAAGGTACCAAGTGACGCGACACAGGGTGGAGGTTCTACTTCTCAGGATCCAATGCCATCAATCTAGACCCTGCTGGCAGCACTGACTTCCCTTGAAAAACATTTAAAAAAGAAAAGGTCAGAACCATTTGTTTCTCCGTGTGAATGAATTCACAAAATCCTGGCTGCTTGTCCCCAGAAGACTCAGCACAAACCCAGATGACTGCTCTAAATCTTCCAGAATGAGCTCTAGGCAAAGGAAGATTTTTCAGACAGATCTCCCAGATCTGAGTTCCCCGACTCAGCTTCATCTAGTAATAGAGCAGAGCAATGTGTAATAGCATGAGGTCTGCAGTAGGATGTTGGAGTTTGAATCCTGGTTTTCCCACTTACTAGCTTTGTGACCTTGGGCTTATTACTTACCATCTCTGAACCTTTCTCGTATGTAAAGCAGATAGAGTGAATAATAATAAACACTGTATCATAGGGTTCTTATGAAAATCAAATGGAATAATCAACACGGAACACTTAGGACTGTGTCTGCCATATAGTAAATGGTTTTAAAAAATGGTCATAATGACTGTTACAGATAAAATAGTCCTGAAACCTGATTATTTTGGCTGTCACTGTGCAACAAACAACCCCAAAATTTGCTCATTTAAAACAAAAATTTATTATTCTTTCCCATGATTCTGAGGGTTGACTGAGCTCAGCTAGGTAGTTCTTTTTTATTGTTATTATTAACATATAAGGCATTATTTGCTTCAGGAGTACAAGTCTGTGAATCATCAGTCTTATACGATACATAGCACTCACCATAGCACATAGCCTCCCCAATGTCCGTCACCCAGCCACCCCATTCCTTCACTCCCCTCCCCTCCAGCAATCCTCAGTTTGTTTCATGAGATTAAGAGTTTTTTTATGATTTGTCTCTCTCTCTGGTTTTGTCTTGCTTCATTTTTCCCCTCTTTTCCCCTATGATCTTGTACCTTGTTTCTTAAATTCTACATATCAGTGAGAATATGTGATAATTGTCTTTCTCTGATTGACTTATTTCGCTCAGCATAATACCCTCTAGTTCCATCTATGTCATTGCAAATGGCAAGATTTCATTTTTTGATGGCTGCATAGTATTCCATTGTATAGATATACCACATTTTCTTTATCCATTCATCTGTTGATGAACATCTGTACTCTTTCCATGGTTTGGCTATTGAGGACATTGCTACTATAAATTTCGGGTGCATATGCCCCTTTAGATAACTACGTTTGTATCTTTGAGGTAAATACCCAGTAGTACAATTGCTGGGTCATAGGGTATTTTTAACTTTTTTGAGGAGTCTCAATACTGTTCTCCAGAGTGGTTGCACCAGCTTGCATTCCCACCAAGAGTGTAGGAAGGTTCTCCTTTCTCCACATCCTTGCCAACACCTATCATTTCCTGACTTGTTAATTTTAGCCATTCTGACTGGTGTGAGTTCTTACCTGGGGTTCCTCATGTGGTGGCAGTCAGATGACAGCTGAGGAGCTGGAATCATCTGAAGATAAGACTGAGTGGGAACATTCAAAGGACTTATTTACTTATATATTATGTGCCTCAGCCAGAATGGTTTGAACCATGTAGCCTCTTTATTTGGCTAGCTTGGGCTTCCTCTTAGCATGGTGGTCTTAGAGAAGTCAGACTTCTTACAGGGTATCTGGCTACTGTTGGGGAGGAAAACTTTTCCTCTATTCTTGAAATATTCTTCCTGCCTGTCTAAGAATTAAATCAACATGAGGTAGATTAAAGGAAAAAATACAATTTAATTTCATACATACAGGAACTCCACATACATGAGGTTCAAAGACAGAAAGGTAAAATGAGGTATATATGCTATCCTGAGATAAGGAATAGGATAGGGGCCTGGGGCTTCACAAGGAGGAGGGAAATTCACAGGACAATATGAAGAGCAGATGTTTGGTAGTTAGATGTTTTCCTTGCCATATAGGTGGGTCATTTAGATAAAATTCATCTCTGGTAATAATTCTTATCCTGGGAAAGACCTCTCAGTTTAGAGTCTTCTAGGTAGTGAAGAGAGGGGCAAAATCTCTCAAGCTGGCAGGGTGTCAACTGTCTTCAGCTCAAAATAGTCCCCACGCCAAAGTGGCACACCTGGGGGGGGGGTCTTGCTCTGAACCCCTTCACTCTATCCACAGCAAACATTCTAAAAGAAGTCTAAAAGACTTCTTATGACCTAGCTTCAGAAGTCACACAGCATCACTGCTGCCACATTCATTTGGTTACTCAGGACCAGCCTGGATTCATCCTGGAGACACCTACACAAACGGGTCAACACTGCGATAAGTGAATGGGGGCCGTATTGGGAACTAGCTACCACAATAGCTGATAGCTTCTTCCAGTGCATTATTGGAAAGAGCTCTGGATTTTGAATTGGAGACTTGGATTTGAGGCTTTAGGTGAGTTACTATTACCCTGAAAACTCCCACTTGCTTATCTGTAAAATAAAGATAACGATACTTACCTCACAGGTTGTGGTGGAGAACAAATGTCATCACATATGGACAGCTCCAAGCACAGTACTGGGCACACAGGCGTGCATCCAAGTTCCCCTTCTCCATTTAGAGCAAGGAAAAAATCCTCATCACCAACATTCTTAGTCCTCTTCAGAGGGGTCACCTCAAGACCAGGCTGCTGTCACTCCATTGTTTCTGAACTCTGCATGTGTGTGCCAGGAAGTTTCATTTAGCTTGTCACCTGTTGGGTTTATCACTGGCACTGAATAAATAATGCATGATTTAGAAGAAGTGTTGTCAATTCGTGCTGCTATGCCACAGTCCTTCTGAATGGAATTTCTGCTAACTCTACAGTGAGCTATTTAAAAATAATTTTTTTAAAAAGGTTAAGCCACCTGATCTAAGAAATCCCAGAAATGCTTTCATTTGCTCGTGACCTCTATTTTTTTGAAAACTGCCAGGAAGCAGCGCACATATTCATTTGGGATTTAACATGAATTACCAAGCAGCTGGAGAGAACTCAAGGTGACAAATCACTGACATTTGTTCTGAATGCTGCACTTAGGGCACCAGAGAAAGCCACTTAACCTCTTAGTGGTTAGCTCTGTCCCTTCTGTGTGACTTTGGGCCTGCTTGTGTTGGGGTCAGAGAACCCAGCAGATGCAGGTCCTTAGCCTGGAGTACTTTGAGTGGTGGAGAGACTGAGGTGCCAGTCACATAGGTACCCTCTTCTACAAAGCTTTCTCAACTCCAAGGAAACTATCAAGACAGAAAGCAGCAAATAGTCTTGCTGCTCCTGAAAATTTGGGCATTGGCTTCTTTGGGCAGGGAGAGACAATATCACATCAACAGATATGAGATGTTGGTCAAAGGTGGTGTAGACTATGCAAATGTGGGACAGAAACTCTGGGGAGGTTTCTGAAACCTCCTGAAACTCCTTATCATCCTCCTTTGGAAATATGACTTCATGGAACAAACATAGACCCAGGAGATGCTCTGGCTCTGCTTTTGCCTGGCCAGGAGCTCTTTCTGCCAGATCCTCCCTCCCATGGATTCAGCTTCCAGAACATGCTGGTGGAATCCCACATCTCATGTTCGGTCCTGTGCTCTGAGCTTCAGGTCCACACATTCCACTGCCTACCAAACAGTCTCTTCCGGGCATCTCATAAATGCCTCCCCTGATGTGGGAGCTCATGACATATCCCTCTAAATCTCCCACCTCCAACTCATTCCTGGTTCTGGTTATTCATCCAGGATGAATGTCTATTTACCCGGTAGTCAAATCAGGAACTCTGAAGTCTGTCCTTCTCCTGACTCACATCTAACCAGTCACTATGCCACATACGTTTTTTCCTGGAATTGTCTTTGTATACAATGTTTGCCTTTATTTTCCCCATCTACTCTGAAACTGCCCTCAGACCCCATTACATCTCACCTGTACAATGGGAGTGGCTTCCATTGGAGACTTCCTTTCTGCCTCTCCTCTGCCTGAGGCAGCCCCAGGCTCTTCCTTCCTAGGACCAATATTCAGATAAAAGAAGGGAACACTGCTAGGGCAGCTGATTAGCTGTGTTTCCCACTGCCTGGGTTACATGACTTTCCCACCTGGGTCCTTTGTTTCTTCATCAGCAAAGTGAAGCAACTGGATAAAACTCTTCTAGAAGTTCCTTACTGCTTGCTCCAAGATTCTGTAATTCTTCTGAGGAACCTTTTGCAGAAGAGATAAAATAGCTTATCTGATCCCAGCTTCAGGGATCCTGGTAATATCCAAAAGGGGGAAATCACTAACTTCTCCTTAGTGCAAATTAATGTCATTGACCTTCCCAACCCAGTTCAGCTCAGCAAGACAATGAATTTGGGGTTGTCAAGGGCTTCAATGTACTTGTTTCATTTAATCCTCATGGAAATCCAGGGCTGTCCATAATATCCTCCATTCCACAGGGGCTGGTTGAAGCCAAGGGTAAAGGATGGAAGCTAATGTTTCTCAAGTACCTGCTGTATTTCAGGATAGTGCTTTATAACATGACTTGTCTAACTTATTTCTCTCCATAATCCTGTGAGATGACTGCCTCCTTTGACAGATGAAGAAACTGAGTACATAGAATATCCATTGCCAGGTAAGATCATAGAAAGAATGGGTTTTTCCATAAGATTGTTAAAATTCCTTTCACTGTCCCACTTCTTGTCAATCTTGGGCCCCTGTTTCCCATCAACTTCTCCCACCTTTCTTTTAAGGAAATGCTCCTAAGTCTCCCCTTCCAAATTCCAATTTCTAATTTTGGTCGTCTCAACTCACTGTTGAGTAGAAAACATTGAGAATAAATTAATCCTCAAGGGAAACAGAGAGACTGCTAGCCCCATCCTCATGGCTTCATAGGAAAGAAACAGTTTCATCCTGAATCAGAGGTCATGTGAACATGTGGTTCCAGCTGCTGAAAGAGTGTGATGAGGAGCT
Organism: Spilogale gracilis; assembly: GCA_004023965.1. Taxonomy (NCBI): domain Eukaryota; kingdom Metazoa; phylum Chordata; class Mammalia; order Carnivora; family Mephitidae; genus Spilogale; species Spilogale gracilis. The sequence continues at coordinate 103,015 of PITA01004931.1, read as the reverse complement.
CCCCAATTCTACTCCAACTTCACCCAACTCGAAGCCATAAACCTAGGGGTCACTCATGACTCTCCCCTCTCCATCCCTGACATATCCAATTCAACACCAATTCAGCTAGGTGTACCTGCTATATACTCTTCTAGAAGTTACAGTCCCCTCCCTAGGACCATCATCTCTCCCCAGGATTATGCCAACAACCTTCCTCAACCCCATTGCACATGATTTACTTCTTTGTAAGCACCTGCTCTCTCTGCCTTCTGGTTTGCAGTGCTGGTTACTCTCTGAGCCTGTCTGTATTCAGATCCCCAGCCCTTTATCCCCACCTGTCAGCCTGGACATTCACCTTGCAATTAGCTTACTGTCTGCTTCCCTCACTAAACTGAAGCCTTCATAAGAGCAAGAACCACGCCTGTCTTATTTATCATTTTATTCCAGGGCATGACACATAAAAAGGCTCAATAAACATTTACTGAGTGAATGGATGAAAAAACAAGCTAGTGGTATTATGGCAAGTATCTGAACATCTTGGGGGATTTTGTGTTCTCTGCTTTTTTAACCCTTAATGAGCTTCCCCAGGCCCCAGGCCCCTCTGGGGATTGAGGACTAGACTGTTGGTGTGGTGTAGTTTGCAGGCCACCGTGGGCCAGTTTCAGCCACCTTGCTCATTGAATCTCTCTGTTCAACCTCCCCAGAGTGCCTTGTGGCCAGCCTTCTTCCCCACCTCTGCCTTCTGGACAGACCAATTTATCCTCTTCCCTTGCATGCATCTTCCGGCACTTGCCCCTTCTTGAACACCGAGCCACATCTCACACCCAATCTGTAGGGCTGTGTCCAATCTCCATCCCGAGGCCACACTGAGTTCTATTCGCTCCTCCTCCTCCCTTGGATCTGATTTTCCTTGAGGCAGGTGTGGAGTGCATGCAAAGGGGCTGAGCAAGTGGCTGAGAATTTTAGCAGTCAGTGCCCTCAATCCTTTCCTCCCCAATGGGCTGCTTCCCCAGGATGGTGGATAATATTTACCCCAAAGATACAAATGTAGTGATTTGAAGGGGTACCTGCACCCCAATGTTTATAGCAGCAATGTCCACAATAGCCAAACTGTGGAAAGAGCCCAGATGTCCATCGACTGAGGAATGGATAAAGAAGATATGGTGTACACACACACACACACACACACACACACACACACACACACACACACACAGGAATGTTACAGCTATCAGAAAGGATGAAATCTTACCATTTACATTCGATTTCGTTGGAACTGGAGGGTATTATGCTGAGTGAAACTAGTCAATAAAAGAGAGACAATTATAGTGTGGTTTCACTCATATGTGAAATATAAGAAGCAGCACAGAGGATCGTTGGGGTAGGGAGGGAAAGCTGAATGAAAAGTCATCAGAGAGGGAGACAAACCATGAGAGACTCTTAACTATAGGAAATAAACTGAGGGTTGCTGGAGGGGAGGTGGGTGGGGGGATGGGGTTACTGGGTGACGGACATTAAAGAGGGTACGTGATGTGATGAGCACTGGCTGTTATATGCAACTGGTGAATTATAGAACTCTATATCTAAGATCAATAATGTACTATATGTTGGCTAATTGAATTTAAATTTTAAAAAATACTCCTCTGTGTTATCCAGCAATTTGTATCATCTTAGTTCTCTGCTACAGAGTCTAACTCTAACTGGTTAACAGAAGAAGGTGATCATGTTTGTGGGATGATGAAAGTGCTGAGGTTAACCTTATTGTCCTAGGCTCTAGTCTCTGAACCTGCATATCCAGCCATGGCTTCCTTGAGACAGGCAGTGCCCCAGTCACTGGCTCTCCCAGAGTCGTGATCCCTGCAAATCTGAGTTTTAGATTAAGGCCAGGATTCTGTGTTCTATTTTTTGACAAAGATATAGGTGAGGTCACAGGCAGCAGAGCCATGCAACTCTTAAACAACATGAAAAATTCTGCAATTCTCCTCCAGAGAGAAGAGAAACTGTAAGAACACACACAGTTCCTTCTCAGGATAGCCCTTAGTTATCTCAGTGAATTGGGGATCACTGGGGTCAATATCATCAAAAACCATGCACTGAGTGCACTTGCCAAAAACTGCCCCTAAAATGCCCTTTCCAGGGGAATTGATGGGAGAAGGAGGAAACACCCACATTTTAGGTTTTGCACACTCTTGTTTTACAAGTCTGTTTTGTTTTTGTAATTGGAACCAACAACATAAAATTTTCCTCCAAATGCCTTCTCCTTTAGTCATCCAGAGAACTGCAGGATCTCAAGGGGTTATAGGGCCCTTAGAGAACATCCGTCCCAGACCCTCCTTGACAGAGGAGGAATCTGGGCTGGCAAAGGGGAGGGATTTGCACAAGGTCATCCAGCTCAAGATCACATGCCAGGCAGGAAGCCTTTGGAATCCATTTCCTAGACATATGCATTTATAAAAATAATTGTTCCACAGTTAATCCAATGGAACATGGACTGCTGCCGAAAGTACAGCCTGAAATTTCCCCCAAGAAAAGAGAAAAGGCAATTAAAGGTGTGTTAAAAAACAGAGTGTGACCGTTTTGGAAGCAGACTTGTTAAAGCTCAAAATTGAGTGAAAAAATGCTGACAGAACATGAACAGGTAAGAGAAGCCATTGTGACTAAGGAATACTATCTCTCTGACTTTGTGGCTACTGATATTTCTAGATTGATTTATCTGTATATGTGGAGGGAGAGAGGAAGTTGAGTGAAATGAGACAGGCAGTGGGTGATAGGCGACCAGGGGAGCAGGTCATGTAATGTAAAGTTTCCTCCTCAAGTTCCAGGGGGTGAAACCCCAGTTGCAAGGAGATGGAAGAACATGGAAAGAAATGGCCAGTGTCCTTTGGAACTCCCGAGAAGAAGACCCTCCTCACAGTCTCTGATGAGGGCACCTGGGAAGTTAGAGGGCTGGAGGGTGATACCTCTCAGCAAATGAGTCAAGGAGGTAAGGGTGCTTCTTTTTCTATTGTTTGCTGGTGTCCGATGCTGGCACCCCAAGGAATCACCAAAGCAACCCTGCTGATAGGAAAAAACTGAATCGATTCTTACTGGAGTAGGGAGATTTCTACTTCAACAGAGTCTTAGGAATATCCAGGAGAGAATCTGACAAAGACAAGATACTTTCTGGGACTTTGAAATCTGGTCAAGATGAGTCTTTCTTCCGGGGAAGGTGGTGCTTGGGTAGGGTTGGGTGGGGCTTGTGACCTAATTAAGAGTTTAGGATTGGGAGACCCAGCAAGGCAAGGACCTGTGGCAAGGGCTCAGAGTGCGGGGGTGAAGACTGTCGTTTGATGCTTTCTATTAAAGAGTTGATAAGTCTCTCGGGAAGTTCTCGGTATAAACAGTAACACTATTTGCAACTTTTATCTTGTTGGGTAAGAATTTTCTAGCACGGTTCAGAGTTGTGTTGACGAGGATAGTAGAATAAATAATGTAGGCTGTAAGCTGTGTGGGTGGAGATGGTTTCCATTCACACCGGGATGACCACCCCGGAGTGTCAGGCTCAGTTCCGGGCAGCCAGCTTTAGGGAATGTTAATAGATTGGGGCAGGTCTCAAGGTTAATGACCAGGACAAAGAAGCAAAGTCCTGTGGGAAATGACCAGAAGAATGGGAGCATTCAGCTTCAGAGAAATGGGAAGTCTGGGGCCTGCCTCATGGCGACAGTCTGCAGTGGGGACAAGGCAGTTGCCCTGTTCTCTCGGGGCTTAGAAGGCAGACTGGGAACCACTGGATGAGAGACACAGAAGTAAGCCTCAGGTTAGCTTAAGAAAGAACTTTCTAAGAATTAGAAGGGATGAGCTGTCTCACAGGTGCTCAGGCTCAGCTCTCCACCAGAAAACTACTCAGGTGGGTCATGTTGACAGGGTTGTGAGGCCATTCTTGTGTTTACTTCCGGTTCTCTCTCTCTCTCTCTCTCTCTCTCTCTCTGAATACTACTCATACTTTAAGATCAAGCCCAAGTGCCACCTCTCTTATGAAGCTGATCTATTCCTCCCCACCTAAAAATGATCAATAACTCTTATTGTCTGTATTCTTTCCATGTCATCCTCACTATCTGCCTTCCATTATTGAGAGGCTCTGCCTCTGGCCAGCTGTGTGACTCTGAGCAGGCCCTGACCCATCGCTCAGCCCTGGTTTTCTCATCTATCATGTAATGGGTTTAGGTGGGAGTTTGAGTCAGCATTGGATATACACGGTGGCTCTCAGTGACCCAAAAAATGGCAAAAGCCAAGAATGCTTATGGGCGTGAAAGCTGTCTTCCAAGGCCTGCAGAGGAGTCTCAGGAGAGAGGAGGATGACGTGTTCTTTTTGACTCTGAAGGGCAGAAATCAGGCTCTGTCATAGGGTTAGTTGCAAGGGTCTGATTTCAGTTTGGTATAAGAGAGGACATCTGCTGTTGTCCAAAGGTTTCGGCCAGCTTGAGGCGGGAGGGTAGTGAGCTCTCCATTCCCCTAGGTGCTGTGGCAGAGACCAGTGAAGGGGGTGTGGGCAACCCTGTCAGTTAGGAGGCTTGAGGCTACAACTAACAGAATCAGAAATTAAAAGTTGCTTAAGCAATAATTTGTTATCTATCATAATAAGGCATCCTGTTATCTAACATAATAGAAAGTCCTGACATGGGGTAAGTCTGCAGGTAGATGGTACAGCACACAAAGGATGTCAGGGCTCTGGGACAGCTTCTCTGGGAGTCTCCTGGGTTTCTCCTCATGGTCCAAGAGGCTGCCACAGTGCAAGTGACACGTCCTCACACAAATACCGAATATGGGCTGGAGCTTGTATTGAGTATCTTTCACAAATGAAGAAAATCTTCCCAGGAGGCTTCAGGTTTCTTTTTCCATGTCATAAGCTAGGGCAGAGTCACACTGGTGTGTCTCAACCGGTCACTGGGAAAAAGACAGGAATTTGCTTGATAAACTGGTATGCTTGGGGAGCACCCATGAAATTATGGGTGCCCAGTACCTGACCAAACTGGGGTACTGATAGTAAGAAAGAAGGGGGAGTTCCTGGGTGGGCAGAGTACACAGCCTGCCACAGCATGAATTTCTGATTAGACAACCCCCGAGGTTGAGTCTAACTCTTTGATTCTATTTCTAGGTTTTTTTTCCAGTTTGAGAATCCTAATTTTTGTAAGTAGCAGCTTTAAAAAAAACCTGCTTTTCTGACTTTCTTATAGCCCAATTTTCCTCTCCCACTCCCTGTCTCTGAGGCTGCAATTAGCTCCTGGTGACACATTTGGCATGTGAATGCTGTGGGCACTGTCCTGATGAGCTGGGTGCAGGCCCAGGCAGCAATGCAGTCAGCTAACTGCAGTTTTACTCTCTCCCCCAACTTCCCTGCAAAAAAGAAAGGAGAGAGAGAGAAAGGAAGGAAGGAAGGAAGACAGAAAGGAAGGAAGGAAGAAAGAGAAGGAGGAAGGAAAGAAAGGAGATAAAGGAAGGAAAGGAAGGGAGGGAGGGAGAAAGAGAGAAAGGGGGGAAGGAAGGAAGCAAGGAAGGAAAAAAGGAAGAAAGAGAGAAAGAGAGGGAGGAAAGAAGGAAAGGAAGGGAAGTAAGGGAGGAAGTGAGGGAGGGAGGGAGAAATGAAGGAAGGAAGGAAGGAAGGAAGGAAGGAAGGAAGGAAGGAAGGAAGGAAGGAAAAAGGAAGGGAGGGAGGGGGGAAAGAAAGGAAAGGAAGGAAAGAAGAAAGAAAGGAGGGAGGGAGGAAGGGAGAGAGAGGAAGGAAGGAAGGAAGGAAGGAAGGAAGGAAGGAAGGAAGGAAGGAAGGAAGGAAGGGAGGGAGGGGAACTGGGAAGCAGAGCGTGAGCTGAGACAATGCTGTTTGCAGAGGACACACCCTCTTTGATTCAGCTCTGAACCATGTCCTTCCCCGCCCCAAGAAGGGCAGGCATATCAGAAACTGAAATGGGTTAGAAAGATGCTTGAAGGTTTGGTCTGTCTTACCTGCCTAGGACTCCTGAGATGGCCTGTGATAGCCAGTGTTATCCTGAACTAACCACAGACAGAAGCCCAAAGCCAAACTCTGCCTCAGCCTCTGGGCCCTGAATGCCTGGACACTGAAGGGGGATGGCTGGGCCTTTGGCTTTCTCTGTGTGGGACAGAGCCCTGCCTCCCAGTAAGACTCACACAGCAAGGATTCTTGCAGATTTGAAAGGGAGAGGTTAGGTTCTGGGCACGCAAACAATAAAACATCCACCATGTGGCTTCAGAGGCTCTGATTCAGTTCCCCCACTCAGCCAATGCCCTCCACCCTCTGTCCACCGACTCCCAACCCTGCCTCCCTGAGTTCTCACCCCAGGGAATTCATCCACAGGACACACTAGTAACCTGCATTTGCCAAGAGGAGAGCAGGGGAGGAGGGAGGCAGACCGCCCAGTCAGCTGTGATTTCTCACCAATTCCATAATTTCCCATCTGAGCAAGTGGCACATGACAGATGCAGGTATAGATGTTCTGTGGGGAAGTGGGGGCCGGCATCAGACAGACTGGTTGTATTGACCATAATGGGCTGCCAATGGGCATTGGTTAGAGACCTAGACACTGAAGCCTCGAGTGTTCTAGACCTTATTCTAAGTGGTGTTGAGGTAACAGAGAGGCTAGGATATGCCTTGAGGTGAGGCTAGGAAGTGAGGCACACACATAAACACCCATGGGAAAAATCAGGCTGCATGCTGGGAAGGCAGGACCACATCCCGTGGAATCACTCTTGCTTCTCCAGCACTTACCTTAAGATTTAATCATTACTTATTTCTTAGTATTACTGAGTCCAGCTCAGTGTCAAGCTTCTTACATATGTGATTTCATTTAAACCTAACGCTCAGCTCTTTGTATCTAGTAATGCTATTTACAGGGGAGGGTCAGCATGAAGTTAAGGACACAGGATTTGGACTGAGAGCTTCTGGTTCTAGGATGTGTAGCCTTAACCATTTCACAGCACTCCCTCTAGCATCAGGAGGGTAGGAGATATTCAAAATGTATTTGTCAAATGCCAGAATGAATGTATGAGATTCCAAAAATCAATTTAAGCAAAGCCCTGTGGGAGCTCAGAAAAGAGAGAATTCTGGTTGCGATAGATAAAGGAAGCTTTCACGAAATCCTGTTTAGGCTCAGGCTTGTAGAATAGACAGGGAGATTGGGGGAAAGGCGTGTGTGGCAGAGAGATGCTAAAATGGGCCCATGACCCCTCCTCTTGATGTTCTTGCCCTTGCACCATCCCTTTCCCTTGAAAGGGCATGGACTTTCATGTCCATGGGCAGGACTTGCTTGCTTCTAACCAAGAGAGTATGCAAAGGTGACTGACCGATGTCACTGTCATGATAGTATGACATAGATTGTAATGTCCGTCTTACCAGGAGACCTTCTCCTTTGCTGGCTCTGAAGAAAGGAGCATCATGTTAGGGAAGCCATTCATGGGGTAATTAACCATAACATAGCCCAGCTTGCAAGACCTTCCCACCGATTTTCTTTAAGCAAGTCATTTACACCCTGCCCCCAAGTCTTGGTTTCTGCAAAACATGGGGATAATATTTACCTTAGAGAGTCTTTGAGGTTTGTGTAAGACAATGTATACAAATTATGTAGCACAGCACCCAGCATTCTATTAGTTTATTCAACAAATATTTATTGAGTACTTATTATGTGCCCAGCACTAGTGAAAGAGACAAACCAATTTACTGCTCCAATGAACCTATGTTCATGAAAGTTCATGTAAGTAAGTGAATAAATAATCTAATCTAAGATGCTGACAAGTTCTTTGAAGAAAATAACTAGGAGAAAGGATAGCAAGTGCTGGGGTAGGGAGGACAGGTCTAGTTTGGCAAAGACCTGAATTAAGAGAAGGAGCCAGCCATGCAAGACCTGGGGGAGGGTCATTCCTGGCAAAGAGCAGCAGGAATAAGTCTGAGCTACTTACACTTGTAGCCCTGTGGCCAGCTCCTTGCTTTCCTCTGGCCTGCAGACCCTGTGTTAGGAGATGGGGGAAACTGAAGAGACGGAGTTTATTTTCTTCACTCCAGCCAGGCTTTCACCTTCAGAGGGATGTCCTCACTGTCCTGGGACCCATAACCATGGAGGCCACTGGCTGGAACTGATCAGGGAAGGCAAGACTTCCCCTTCCTGTACTCATCCTGCCTCTAGCTTCAATGCCTCACCTTCTCTGATCTCCAGTAGAGGTTAAATGTTTCTTCAGTTCAGGGTCTTGTTACTGTGTCATGTGTATGTGTGTGTGTGAGAGAGAGAGAGAGAGGGAGATCTCCAGAGGGTGTCCCTGGATACTCCCCTAGGCTTTTGGAAATTTTCCTTGCCTCTCTGCCCTCTCCCTCCCTCCCTGTGGCTCTATCCCAGGCTGTGTTTCCCAACCAGCCGCCATCTTGCCCTCTCACCTGGACCCCGGATTGGTTGAAGAGGAAGGAGGCATGTTTGATTGTTACACAGATTGGGAGGAGCTACCGACACCCCAGGGGCTGGGGTCAGGGACATTAACCATCCTGTGATGCACAGGACAGTCCCATACAATAAAGAACTGTCCTGCCTAAAAGGTGAATACAGGCATGTATCCCTCAATCTCTTGTCACCAAATCCTTTCGTCCCTATCTGCATTCTGTCATTTGTACCTTCATAAGCAATCAAGTCTTGGTTTCCCAAAGCCCCCACCCTATGCCTTACAAATTTGACAGCCTCAGGAGTGGAATGCCAGTGCCTTCTACCAATCAGGACTGCTCCACCAGGAGAAGAAGGGTGGCTCCCCCAGGGTGAGGGGGCCATGCCGGTCCTGTGCCCAGGCCAGTGCAGAAACATGGTTGGAATGGTGTGCAAGCTGGCCTTTGCAATACTTCGTGCTTCCCTGCAATCGAACCCCTCTCACCACTGAGAGGAACAGGTCCTTCCACACCCCACACTTCTAGATGAGACATGCACATCACCCCTACTCACACCGTGCTTGTCATGCTCTGATACACATTAGAGAGCTTCCTTTCTGAACTTGACAGCAGAGGTGCAAATGCTTCTCCATCAGAGACAATGGCAATGGTGGTGACAGAGGCGGGTCCCCAGCTTGCCTTGCCATCCATCCATCCATCCTCCTCCTCCTCCTCCACATTGTTACCAATTATTACTATTGTTAATGATACAAGGCCTTTCACAGAGCCTCACACTGCTGGGAGCTCTATCATGAGGCCTCTGACTGCCCCATGGTCAGGTGGTGGTCAGGAAAAAATGGGGCAAGGCCGCGTTTCTGCTCACCACGGTCCTCAGGCAAAGTGACTCTGGTTTGCTTAAACGGCCCAAGGCTTGATTAAAAGTGCCCAAGAGAAATTCTCTCCTGGAGAGGAAAGGTGCCAGGGGGCACTGGAAGGGCTCATTTCTCATTCTGTAACTTGGAGAGTTGGCCGAGAAAGGGGCCAAGACTATTCTCTGCAGAAAGCAGTGCTCCAGATGGCTCCTAGGAAAGTTGTTCCTTGGCAGTCCCGTCCGCCAGCATGACTTTCCAAACATCCAAGCCAAAATCAGCTTTTGTGGGAGGGTCAGAGCAGGACCCGTGAAAGCAGGAGATCTGTTCCATTCTCCCTAAATTGGATGTACCCTTTTACTAAAATGTAAGAAGACCCTACTTGTTCATAGAAAAAGGTGTGTGAGTAAGTGTCCTTTCAAGAAACAGGTGGCCACTCAGTGGGTCATGGGGCATGATGAAGGTGTGGGCAGGGTTAAGGAAGGTTGAAGGAACCTCGGGCTGGAGCATCGTGGAAATGTTAGCTCCCCACCACCCCAAATCAGACTGAAGAAGCGTAGGAAGCAGCAACTGTCAGAGCCTTGAAAGTGAGCTGTGGCCGTAGGGCAGGCTGACGGGGTCTGGGGTCAAACCATGTGGCCCAGCAGGGCGGGAGCCAGGAGGACAGAAGCCTCCATCTCAATCTCCCGGCAGAAGGCAGAGAGCATAGGAACTCATGGAGGCTGCCCATCCGTGTCAGCCTCCTGGCATCAGAACAGGACGGCTGGATCAAGGAACTGTTACAAACCACTCCAAAATTAGTGCCTGAAGATAATGACCAACAGTTGAGGCCTTGAGTTTGTAGCATAGCAATTTGCAATGTAAACTGGGCTCATCTGGGCAATTCTTCTGGTCCGATCTGTGCCTGGATTGGCTGAGACTCACTCATTGTGTCTGCAGTAAATTGGCAGGTTGACCGGGACTGGCTAGTTAGCATGGCGCTGTGAACCGGTTAGAAAGACACAGGCCTCTCTCCACACAGATCTCTTGCCCTCTATGTGGCTAGCTTAGGCTTATGTCCAAAGCAGACAAGGGGTCTGGGAGCAGCGAGAAGACAAACCTCCAAGAGAAGGCTCTTTTCAGCCCTCTGTTTCCAGTGCATTTGCTCCTGTACCTTTGGCCAGAATGAGTCACGTGGCCATTCTGATTCAAGGGGTAGAAAAATAGAGTCTACTTCTTGAGGCCGGGAGAGAAGGTCTGGATATTTTTTGTAACCTACCATATCCTGGGCTCCAGCCACACATATCCACATTTCTCCCACGTGCAAAATATGCTCTTCATACCTCAGGACCTCAAAGCCTGGATCCCTCAGTTCTGGCCTTTCTCCTGCAGTGGTGGGTTTTTGCCATGTAACAAAGTGTCCTGGCGCTTAGAAGCTTAAAACAGCAACCATTTATTTAGCTCACCATCCTGTAGGTTGGCAGTTCGGCCTTGGTGCAATCTCTGCTGTGGCTCACGCATGCATCTGCGGGCAGTGTTCCCTCATGTGCTGTGTTCTACATGTTCTGCCTCTTGGCCGTTGGCGTGCTCAGCTGCATGGTGGCAGGAGTCTAAGAGGGGGACAGCCCCAAGGTGCAATTACTTTTCAAGCCTTTTCTTATGTGCATCTGCTAACATCCCACGGGCTGAGCGAGTCACATGGCTGAGCTCAGAATCAGAGTAGGACAGCACTGAAAGACACATGGCAAGGGGACATGGATGCAAGGGGGGGGTAACTGATGGTCTTTTTTTTTTTTTTTTAAGATTTTATTTATTTGTTTCGCAGAGAGAAACACAGCGAGAGAGGGAACACAAGCAGGGGGAGTGAGAGAGGGAGAAGCAGGCCTCCTGCCGAGCAGGGAGCCTGATGAGGGGCTTGATCCTGGGACTCTGGGATCATGACCTGAGCCAATGGCGGTCGCTTAACCAACTGAGCCACCCAGGTGCCCCGATGGTCTTTTTTTTTTTTTTAAAGATTTTATTTATTTATTTGAGAGAGAGAGAATGAGAGAGAAAGCGAGCATGAGAGGGGAGAGGATCAGAGGGAGAAGCTGAGCAAGGAGCCTGATGTGGGATTCAAACCTAGAACTCCAAGATCATTACCTGAGCCCAAAGCAGTCGCTTAACCAATAGAGCCACCCAGGCCCCCTGATGATCTATCACAATGGAATTGAGACTGAATCTGGAGAGACAAATAGAGAAAATGCAGCTCACAGGTATGAATTTTCTAACACAGCATTCAAGCCTCTTAAGAAAGGGCTAGTTCTCCACCATGAACTCCACTGCTCCCCAGCTACACCCACACACCTACCAGACTGTTCTTCAGTTTCTTGTACCTGCCCTGGCTTTTCAGTCTTCCTGCTCACTCTTTTCTGGATCATCCCCATCTTTCCCTGACCAAATCCTCTACATCATTCTTAACTGAAAGCCACCTCCCCCTGGTATCTTTCCCAGTTCACATCCCCATCGTTCTCGCCTACCACACAGACACACAGCACCACAACTACCATCACCAAGCTGGATGTTACTCGGGATTCCTGTCCACAATTCCTGGAACCCTCTCTGTGCTTCTTTTCAAGCACTTATTTGCAGAGGGCCAGTATCTTCTTTTTTGGACTGTGACCATCAAGTCACTATGTCCTTGTGTCCCCCCATGGTGCCCAGCACAGACTAGAAATCCTCTTGACCTGAGGAGGTCAGCGCTGAACAGCCCAAAGACTATAGAAGTGCAAGAAGCACCCAGTCAAGAGGCCTGTGCTTCTAAGAAGCAGCTTAGCAAAATCAGCAGAACCCAGAAGGGCAGGAGTTGGGGCACTGAACTAGTGGCAGGGCTTTGGTCTTGCCCGAAGACACATCTGGGACAAGAGGTCAAAGTCATGAGGAGGCAACCCCCAGTTCCATCTGAGGAAGCATTTGCTCTAAGAAAACAGTCCAGAATAGGCTGGCAAGGAAAGGGGTGACCCACCCCCAGCCAACAGTGCATCAGTCTTCTGGTGAGTTTCTGAGAGAGTGTCTTTTGTGGGGGCCTCTGTCTATCTGCATTTAAGGTTGTCACATGAATAACTCCTTCATTAGACTCCTGTTGTACTTCAGCACACAGGAGTGTGCATTCACAGGCTGACAAATAAAGGGCTTTCAGGAGCCAGCAGCTCTCCCCATGAGGCAAGCCTGTACTAAGCCTGGCTGCCAGCCAATTTCCTATGAGTCCGCTGGGCATCAGCACATCATGTACCATGGGCAAACTGGCATGTGGCTGGGTTGGGGGTGGGGGTGGAAGGTGTGGGAGGAGAAGGTAGATGACTGGGGCAAGTGTCAGTCTCAAGGAATTCTAAAATGTTTGCGTGGCCCAATCCAGTGAATTTCCACACACACACACACACACACACACACACACACACACACACACACACACACTTGAACACCCCTGAGGGATGGGTCATCCTCTCTTCTGTCAGAAACCAGTAGCTCAGTCCAGTAGGGCTTCTCCCCTGGATGGGGAGAGGAGGAACCAAGTCTCTGTGGCCCACCTTTCCCTAACACTGACACTCTTGGTCAACCTAACTCTCCTTGCTTCTAAGTGATAAAACAGTGTCCCAGAGAGGGGTTGTGGTCTCCTTGAATGCCAGAATGTGCCAGAACTATAGCCAGGTCTCCTGCTCATGGGCCTGAGGAATGACAGAAGGTACCTCAGTGGAGGGGGGCTCCCAGGTGGCACCATTGCCTTCAGGCAGGTAGTGAGCAGAGGAAGAACCCTCCCCAGGAGCCTAGAGTGACTCTTCTGACCCCTCCCAAGAATGTCTCTGGGAATAAAATTTCCATAGCTACAAAGCTCTTTATATGTCAAAATTTTCTACATCCTATAAGACCCATTTCGGAGGCCATCTTCTCCTCTTGTATTCCCATAAATCACCCCTACCCTAACCCAAATGTGAATTTGTGCCCTTACAGGAACATGGCACTTCATCATGGCTCTGGTCAGACTGCTTCTGGAATTTCTGGTTAGATGTGTATATACCTTGTAGAGGACCCCTGATCATGAATGCCTTGGGTTCTCATTGTCCCCCCTTCCCCACTATCCCCTCAGCACCCAGCTTAGGACCTGGCTTAGATGCAGCACTGGACAAAAGTGAGTTGGGTTGATGCTACCCTCTTGCCTCCCCTCATCTGTATGACAAGACCATCTTGTCTCCTCCCATCTGTATGACAAGACTATCCAGCACCAGTGCCTTTCCAATAATGCAGACACAACTTTCCTTCTCCTCTTTTCATTTCTTTTGGATGAGCAGGAATGAACAGACCCTCAGGCCTTCTTGTTGGGAAACATCCTGACTACTCACTGCTGTATTAGATATTCACCAGGGCTGGGGGTGTTCTGTAAAGCCCAGGAGGCCCTCAGTGGATAGGATAGTATTTGATATCCATCAAATTTGATATCCATGGATATGGATATCCTCCCATCGACAAAGCCCTGTGAACAGCTCTGACACCATCAGTGTCCCCAGAACTACCATCTGATTCCCTACTACAGGCTGGAAGCTTCTTCTTATTGGTCACCAGGTACGCTAAAGAAACCCTGTGAGCTGAGTTTTTTTTTTTAGGGCTGTCTGAGGCTAGAAAGTGTGCTTTCATATCAAACTTCTTTCTGAGGTTAGAAGAGTTGAGACTGCTGGCTGAAACCACTCACCCTCTTCCGCCTGTGAAGAAGAATCCAGTTCATGCCAGAACAGCCTATGCTGTTCCAAGAATGTGGCCCTTCCCCCAAATCCCAGCCCTTTTCACAAAGAAGCTCAAAGAGTTGAAAAGAAAAGTCCATGTTTTCCTCAAAAGCAAATATCAGCTCAGTGGATCTTAGATGCATCTTGCAGAAACTCTAAAAGCAGGGGATTCAGAATGGATGGGCTGGGAGAAAGGCAGGTAGCCACAAGACCCTGAGCCAGAGAAGCAGATGCTTGAAGCCCTAGTCACCACCCCTCCACTTCCATGGTTCCTGTTGTCAACAGGAAAGTTGGATTAGTTCATCCAGAGTTCAGGTGCTTTACATCATGACCCCATTCATTTTAGTCTCATCTTTTTTTTTTTTTTAAGATTTTTATTTATTTGACAGCGAGAAACACAGCTAGAGAAGGAACACAAGCAGGGGGAGTGAGAAAGGGAGAAGCATGCTTCCTGCCGAGCAGGGAGCCCGATGTGGGGCTCGATCCCCGGTCTCCAGGATCATGACCTGAGCCGAAGGCAGTCGCTTAACCAACTGAGCCACCCAGGCTCCCCATAGTCTTATCTTCTGCTGGACTTCTAAACCATCAGCCACCCCCTTTATCCTCCCCAAGTAAGCCCAACCCATCGCCCTACAGTCTTTTTTCCAGCTCCTGAAACATCCTTTGTCTTAGAATGGATTCTCAGACCTGAGGCATGGATTCAAGTGCAAATATTTTGGGAAGAGAAGGTGGGAAGATGATCAAGAAAACAGCAGTAGGATAGTGGGGAGGGAAGGAAATCCATAAAGGAAATGTTAATGAGCAGATTCCCATTGTGGGCAACTAAGTTTCATTTATACTGGGGAACACTGGGATATAGTGTATGACCCACAGCAGAGTGGTAGCTACCTGAGAGGAGGGGGAACTGGAGTATTTATTCAGTCACTGGGGGTGGAGTTCTGGGGGCATCGACTCTGCCCCAAACAAATCCAGCTCTCACAGAAATGGTGACTGCCAAGGGGATGTGGATGCTGGCCAGTGCCATCCTCCCCCTTCATGCCTCTCTCCCTTCTCCTGAAACCCTTTTCTAGTTTTTTCAAATGGCCTTCTCATTGAAGTACAGTGACAGCTCCTCCAAAAATCTTTTCTGATCTTCAATCAGAACCAATGATTCTGGTATCCACAATCACAATACACCTGTTACAGTATTTTCCGGTTCCAGCCTTTAGCTTTTGCCTATCACTCCGCCTGATAGTTAAAGGCTGAACTGACAACTGGGCAGTGTGGTGGGGACACGGTGTTCCCTTCTTTCCTTCCTGTTTTACTCACAGTGGCATCTGTGGTTCGTACACTCGAGCAACTCCCATTCCATGCCCATGAGCAGGAAGAAAATACCTCCTTAAAGTATTATTTGGCACTTCTGCCACAATCTGTTCTTATTGCAAAAATGAAAATTTAAGTGATGTTATTTGAAGCAGTGTATGGTAATTGTCATGTTATTACATAGTATTAGTAGTTTTAGTAGCATGAAAGGATTTTAACTATGGTCATATAAAGAGAAGAATAAATAAGTAAATCCAAATTGCTCCCTCCAAGTTACCTGGAATGATGATGTCTGCATGCACTGAAACATCCACTCTCCCTCTGAACAGAGAGCAGTCAAATTAAAAAAAAAAAAGAAGACCGACAAGGAAAGGAAAAAGCAGCTGCCCCCAAAGCACAGAGTTAAAAATGGGTGTGTATGAATAGCAGAGTGGTTTTTATGAACCCTGAAGTAAACCCACAGAAGCCAAAGGGAGGACAGACTGGTACAAGACCGGCTTATTCTGTCTTCTAAAAACAACTTCACCGAGTGTCACAGAGAACTCTGGAAAAGAGCTATGTCACCTACAGTTCCACAGATAGAACGAGGAATGAGAGGCTGTCTTAGTCCTTCCAGGCTGCTATAACAGATCGCAATAGACTGAGTGATTTATAAGCATCAGACATTTTTTTCTCATGTCCTGTAGGCTGAAAGTCCAAGGTTGTGGTGCCTTCAAAGGGCTTGCTTCCTGGTTCACAGAGGGCCCTCTCCTTTCTACCCATAGCTCAACACACATCTCAACCACCACCTCCCTATGAAGCACATCTGATCCCCAGCCACTCATAATGCTCTGTCCTGCAAGCCCCCCTACACGGTGCCTTGGCCATGACATTCACAAGTCCCTGCCTTCTACTTGCGCTGCTCATGACGAGACTGAGGTCCTGGTGGGCAGGAGGTCTGATTCATTTCTGCCCCACCTCACCCTACTGCCATCTCCAGAGCCTGGCCAAGACAAGAGGTAAGTTGGGTAAACTGAGTTGCATCAGGTAACAGGAAGTATGGCCGGGGCCATAACTTAACTTCAGTGGATTTTGTTTTAACTTCCCAAGAAGCCACAGTCAGCTCTGAGTCTGGGAAGCTGATGCTGACCTGGCCTGGGACTTTCCTTCCTGGGCTCTTGGCAAGAATGCAGCTGACACTCTCTGTCCTTTGGTAGCCCTGCCACAACATTCTCCAATTCATCAAACAGCCCTTCAGAAGTCTTCTTGTCCTTAAGAAGATAGATTCGGGAAAGATGTCTATAAAATCCCAGATGTGCAGGCTGAAGGAGGGCTGTCAACCAAGGTTGCTGTCCCTTCTGCAGTGTGCCCAGTAAGTACCCATCCAGCCTTGGCTTGGAGAACCCTGTTGATGGGCAAGTACCTCTGTCCTTGGCCATCTGAGCCTGGGCGATGCCTTTCTTAGATGCACAACTGCCCTTTGAGCCTCATTCTACTCATAGGGGCTGCACGGAACCAATTTCTTCCCTCACCCCTGGAGCAGCCTATCAGATGTTTGGGGATAGCTATCTTGTCCTTGTGAGTCTTCTTTCTCCAGACTAAATAATCCCCAGCTCTTACATGGTTTTTAGTTGTCCCAAAAGGCCATTGTTTTTAACTGCTCTTGAAAGAACATTCTCCTCAAGGTGAAATAGAAATGAGTGGTCATGTTGGTACCCTTGCTGCACCTGAGCAAGGATAAATACTTGCACCAGTGGTGCAGAAATAATTGGCAAGTGTCGCATTCGTGTGCACACTGGCTCAAAACATGCCAACGGAAGGAGACCGTGAGCATTTGAGGAAGGTGCACGGTTTCTGGTTTTGTAGAAAAACAGAAAGCTAACCTTCAGTTGGGTCTTTTTTTTTTTTTTTTTTTTTTTTTTTTTTAATATAGACGGGTGTAAAGTGAGGATACTGAGCACCAAAAACTCAATTGAAACTGTCCTTTAAGAACTTTGAGGCAGGGTCTGTAGGACCAGAATGTGGGCCAACCCACATTATCTAAATAGCAAAGTAGGTCATCGAAAGTAATAAATCGTCTAAATAGCCAAAAGGGGAAACCGATGGTGAAACATCCTGAAGGATTCCTGAAGAGGCTTTGTTTTAGTGAAGCACCCCCCACCCCCGAACCCTCCCTTCTAAGAACACTAGAAAAGTGTTCAATAGGCCAATTTCTTAACAATGAATCCTAAGAAAACTGGAATCCTCCCTCCTCCCTTCCCACCTTCACGCCCTCCTTTCCTTTTTCTCTCACCTTATTCCAAAATGTGTTTGAAGTAACAAATGCCGTGATGCTTCTGTGGTCCTGTGCTTTGATTGTGTTGAATCATTCATTGTTTCACACAAAGAGACTCATGCTTGTAGTATAGAATCTTGTGATTAAGGAGCTTGCGTCAAAACCGAACCTGCAGTAATGAGGTCTAACCTGTAATCAAATTAAAAACCTCAGCATTTGATTAATTTCACTCCATGCATCCACTGTGATTCTCTTCTATTAATTCTTTAAACTGGTACAAAATCCTTTCTCAAAGTGAATTTTATGTAGACATAAGATATAGATGTAATCCTTAATCATCTTTTTAATGAAAAGATTAAGCAAAAGCATTTTGAAGGTCTTAGCAGTCTTCATTACATCATCTCAAATCCAATCAGTGATGACTTTTGCAAGGGCAACATCTTCATTTGTGCTTGCTTCTAAGCCCAGGGCCATGGAGGAGATGAGAACATACATTCAGATCATACCTAGAAGCCCTTTGAAAAGGCTTGAAAGTTTTGAAATGAGAGTGTCTTCTTTCCTTCCCAAACTCATAACATCAGAATCTTCCTCACCTCATCCTACATTCTTTTACAACCCCTGAAAAAGGAAGTCAATTTTGTTACCTGATTTAGGCTTGAGGTAGCATGACTCATCTGAGCAACTTACGACATGTCAAAAGCACAAATCTCAGTCCGAGAGTCTGAGGAAAATGTGGGGGAGTGGAGTCAAGGAACACTTAGGGTGATGTGTTAACTCCCTCCCAAGTTTCCTCCAGAGAAGCTAGTGTGTCTGGTCTGATCCACCCATCCCCCAGCCTGGAGGAGCCCTCCCTTCACCCCCCAAAGCGGGACTTAGAAACAGGTCCATCCCTCGGATGGGGCAGCAACCGTGGGCCCAGAATGTGGGATACTCTGCCTTACTCCTCTTTTCTGAACCCTATGTAGTTCAACTTGAAGTATCCATCATGACTGCTATCCCAAGGGGCTTGTGAAGATGCTGATGGTGTAGCTTCCTTTCAAGTGTAAATACCCTAGGCAGAAGCCCTTTCCGCCCACCCACCCACCCCCAGCCCCCCAGCTGCCACAAGTCACAGTCTTCTAAGAAGCGCCTGCTTAGAGAGCAGCCCCTGGCAAGCCTTATACCAACATTTGCTTAGTGATTCCTGGGCTCAACTGGTATGACCTAGTCCCTGCTCTAGGCCCTTGGGAATTCAGAAATCACTAATAATGGTATTAATAGTGTGGCTAATATAATTCATGCTCAGAAACCAATATGAAACAGCTAAACTTTGATTAGGAAATAAAGAGATTGCATGCTGTTGAGGATACATGAGGTATGTGGCTGAAATGGGGAACAGCCAAGAGGACTGAGCCGTGTCCTCAGGTGGGGAGTGGAGCAGTGAGAAGTGACTGCTTCGGGATGTGGACTAGGAGAATGGAGAGGTGAGACGCTGCCCTGCTGGCCATGGGCTGGGGGTTGTGCTGAATGGGAACCTCTCTAGGTGGCAGGTGGAGGGCTGAGAAGCAGGGAGGGGGATGAAGAACAGCGCATCCGAGAGGCCAGCTGACAGCCTGGCTTCCTTCTGGAGTTGGAGCTTCATGAATGCTGCTGAACTTCTAGGTGCTTTTAGCACATTTCTGCGACGAGGCTGGGCTGATTTAAAGGAGATACATGAGAAGGAGCAAAAGAGAGGCCTCAGGAGAAGACCGACCGCAGAGAGGTTTTGCTAAGGAGAGCAAGGCATGTTCATGGTGAGGAGTTTCCCTTTGGATGATAGAGAAGGAGCCTCCGGAACCAAAGGATGAGGGCTGGCTGGACCTCACGGGGAGGGAGCCCTCCTGTTGACCTCCCCAAGGCCCCTCAACTCTAACCGGCCATGGAGAGCAAAAGGTTCATCTTTAATTTGTACCAATTTTTCTGACAAACTCAATTTGAAGATTCAGCTCAGGTGCAATCAGCAAAGTGAGCCAACCAGAAAATCACTGCTTGCCTGGGAGTTACAATGACCATGAGCAGCCCCAAAGAAGCCAGAGAGTTTTCAGGCTTCCATCAGGGTACACAGCCTCTGCTCCCCTGCCATGAGCATGAACTACAGCCTAGCCCACCCAGGAGGGCTCCTTCCCAGTTCTCACCATTAGCTTTTGGGAAGGCAACAGCTTGCAGGGGAAAACACTCTAGACTGGAGTCAGGAGGCCTGGGTTCGTGTCCTGTCTCTGCTACGAACTGCTGCGTGGCCCTGGACAAGTCATTTCTTTTAGAGTTGCAGTTTTCTCATCCTTAAAAGGTAGGGGAAACTGGACATAATCCCTGTGGTGCCCACTTGACAGGGTGATTATGAAGCTCAAACAAGAGAGTGGATGTGAAAACTGCCCTTGTGCACTCGGGCGCATGGAGCAGATGCTCTTCTCTCCGAGTAACAGTGGGGACGGCAGTGGTGATAATGTGGGCAGAACTACTTCTTATGCATAGCTCCTATAAATATCACACCATGACACAAATTCCTGATTTTAATGGCCTAACTCTTGCATCCCACCCATCCTGGGTTCTCACCCAGGCTTTGAAGAATGATTTTTAGCTTTGTGAAGGAGTTTGGGTGGAATGTCTCAGAACATCTTCTCTCCCCGCCAAGTCCACGGCCCCTCCTAGATGTCCTTCTTGGAGCATCAGGGGACTGGGGCATTGGTACCACTCTCAGGCCAAGCTGTCTCTGGTGTCACCCGAAAGAAGGGGAAGTAGATAATGGTCAAAGCCTTTCCAATATCTCAGGCTCTAAACTGAGCGGATTCTTCCCCTGACACCCCAACTGCCTGTTGTGACTTAAGCCAGAAAAAAAGCACATAAGGAATGAACTATGTAAGTCAGGGATGTACACTGTAGAAGGTTATGAGTTTGCAAGTGCACATGCGTGGTGGATACACCAATGAATTGTAGGCTGGTTCTAGCCCTTGCCTGTCCCTATACTGTATCCAGCAGGTGAAAGATTCCTCTAGGATAGAAATGGACGCCATTTTTTTTTTAAGGAAAAGGTAATGGAGACAATGATAGAAGCAAATTGCCAGTGGTTTTTTAGAGATTCTCTGAGGCAGCCAGGGTCAGAATCTCTGATCATCATGTTCTGGAGCTTTTTCTGAGCACGCAGGTAAGCTTCTACCCTTCCCTGAAGGGTGCTTGTGGCCTGGTGCTAGGAGCAGATGGCTGGTGTTGTCTGTGGGGGAGGGAGCAGGAGGAGAGGCCAGGATCCTTGGCCCATCTTAGAATCTCCCAGCAGAGGGATCACTGGGTTCCATGGGCTGCCCCATGCAAAAATACTTACTAGTTAAAATACTTTCAAAGTGTACAAAATTATCCTTCATCCTTGTTTCACATGTAGAAAGACTTTTTATTCTAAACCAATTACTATATTAAGTTAAAACGAGTGTATTTCCCCAATGCTTATTAAAGACATAGTTGACTGCTCACAAGGGTCTCTAATCAGCACAGGAGTTCCAATATAAGGAATGACTGCAATATTAGTCAAAGCAATGGAATTTAGGTCTTTGGTCAAGCCAGCCCTTCACTGGGAAATGTAAATTACCACCAGGTTTTTGAAATCTCAGATACAGACTATCTTTGAGAACCCCTGGTAGACCAGGAACTTAAAAGTTAGAGCTTCTGGACTAGACTGACTTCCATTTTACAGATGGGGAAAATGAAGCCCAGATGGGAGGGAAGAAGTGACTTGTCCAAGGGAGTTGGTGGCAGATCTGGAACTAGAACCAGGTCTCCCAACTTGTGCCCTAGATCCATTTTTTTAAGCACCTATTCTAAAGCTGGAAAATAGAAAGGCATAGAACCAGCCTCAACTTTCCCAAACCTCTGATCCTCTTATAGTTCCAGATTCAAGTAGGAGTAGGGAGTGACCGCTCATCACACCTGCTACAGAATTCAAATTGTGTCAAGTATTGTTAACACTCAGTTCACAAGCAATTGAGACTCTGTTTCTCAAATGACTCATGTTGGCCACGGAATGAGTCCTGGTCAAGGTCATAGTGCCATCCCCAAGCCTGCCCCTGCTGTTTTTCCCTACCTCCCATTTAGCTGGAAAATGCAAAGCCCGATCTTTTGTCAAATCAACAGGCAGGTATCATTTAAGGCTCTCTTTGGCTCTGGCTGGATTCCCTGGGACTGCCCGGGGTTAGGAGAGGCTTCCATGCCCAAGGCTTGCCAACTGAAGAGACACAGGTAGGTGAGGAGGGCGTGGTTGTGCATTTTCAGTCCAAGCTGGATCTTATTTACTATTAAAATTATCACATCATGATTTGTTTTTTTCTATTTTTCTCCCTCAGGGGGGCAGGTGGTATAGATGTCATCTTTTTGTCATTGAAAATTAAATGTCCTTTGGCTAAGCACAAGGGACTGTGTTACAGAATGCTTGCACCTCTGGCCAAGTGTGCTGCTTCATAGCAGGGACATGACTGTCCCATCATTAGATCCTAATTCTGACATTCTTCATACTTGTTCTCCTTCTTACTACAGAGATCTGAGGAAAGCAGATGTTTTTACAAGACATGTACACTTAAATCTGGGACTTCCAAGCAAAATTTTCAGATAACGCTTTTTTTGTTAATTGTATACTCTACTGGCAGCAGCCCTCACCTAGTTACTCAGTAAGCATTTAGTGGGTGTTCCTGGAGGTCCCCTGGGTGAGGAGCTGGGGAGGACTGAGTGAGTGAGTGAGTAAGCAAGCACGTGGATGAATGAATGAACACATGCCACACTGTCAAGGATGCACCTCCCTACCACATTTTCCATTCTCCTGCTGACCTTTGCAATTATTAAATGCCTGCTCCCCTATTAGAATGTCAGCCCATGCATGAGTAGCAAAGACTGTTTCCATCTTATTCCTCTCAGTTCCTGGCATAGCCCCAGGCACAAACACATTTGTTTTGTTAAGTGGGGGATGGTTGGTTGAATGGAAGGATGGGTTGATGAATAAATGTATGAACAAATGAATGGGTGAGAGAGAATGGTTTTCACCAAATATTTTTTCATTTCCTTATTTACTCATTTTTATGTATATTTTCATTCTCTTTAATTCATCTCATTATAGCTTGCTTTATTCCAGAAAGGATTTAAAACATCATCAGAGGTGAAAGTTTTAATTTGGGGTCCCAAAGCAAAGATTTCAGCATTTTTCCTCATATCCTCAGTTCATCATAATTCAGAGTTGGACAGCATTTCCTGAACACCTGTCCCAGTCCAGGTGGGTCATGGAGGGATCATGAAACATGATTACTGTCCTCCAAATGCTTTGAGTGTAGTGGTATAAAAGACTCGTGCCAGTTTTGGAGAGAATGAAGAGATTCATCCAAGGAATATCCATTGCAGTGACAGCAAAGGCTTAAGGAAGGACATTTGCCTGAGCAGAATCAATCATATCTTAGTTTCTGTTTCTCCCTCATAGTGTTGGTTATTCAGCAATTGCTTGATACTTTTCAAAGAAGCTTTATTAACATATAGGGGGAAGAGGTGCCACTTAGGATAAAGATTTATCTTCTTAGCATCCATGCAAACCAACTACTTTAGTTACCCATTTTGCCAGAAGGCAGTGGGCAGAAATGAACACATTTGGGGAATTCTTTTTGCCCCTTTTATTGAAAACCATAATAAGCATCAGTAATCTCAGAGGCTGTGGACTGGTTGCTGGGCTGGTGTTGAAGAGATCACAGTCTAGTGTAGACAAGTAAGCAGGTGATCATAATACAGTATAAGGAGAGTGGTGACTGAGGTCTATGCCTGGACGCTGTGGGTACAAAGAAGGCTGTTTAACCTGAGTCATGGGCTTCAAGAAACCTTCTTGATAAAGCAATGGGATTCTTAGCCAAGGGAGGAAGGAGGTGAAGAGGATGTTCCGGAAAGAGAGATCCCTCTGAACAAGGGCCTGGGAACAAGAAAGAGCACAACATGTTTAGGAAGCTTTGAGTCTGTATCACTATGGCCTAGAGGGCACGGAAGGTGATGGGTTATGGAGAAACTGAGAGGTGAAGTCAGAGAGGCAGGCATATGGAGATCATCAATGACTTTATGAGTCATATTAAGGAGTTTAGATTTTATTTCTAGTGCAGTAAGAAAGCAGACACTGCAGGATTTTTATGCAGGAGGACATGATCAAATACATGTTCTAGACTGGTCTCTTGGGCATGGTGCAGTGGTTGGAAAAGGGCAAGACTGGTGGCAGGGAGACAGTTAGGACCCTTGTACTGCAGTAGGAAGATATGAGGTCTGGATGAGTGTAATGACAGAATAGTGAACCATAGATGGATTCAAGACTATTACAGAAATATCTGTGAAAAACATCAAGTGCTCAAGAGAAAGGCCAGCAATGGGCCTTCTGGTTTTCAATTTCAGCTGCTCTTCTCTAGTGCCTGCATTCTATCAAACTTTGCTGCTGGCATCCAATTCATTTCAGATGGTCTTAGCGCTCTCATTGTGGCAAGAAAAAACCCACCTCTAAGCAAGACTTCATAAGCAAATCAGACCCTTTCCCTTGTAAGTTTATCTATTAAAAGTAAACTCTATTACTTTGAGCTTTTAGCAGGGAGATTTTTCTCTGAATTTTCTTAATCAGCAGGGGTAGGGTGAGGGCAATTCTGTAGCTCAGTCTATCCAAAATTGCTCCACCAAAGAGCCAGAGAATCTGGTTCTTGGCCTGAAACTGGACACAGGGGTTTTTATACCTGCTGTACACTAATTACCTTGCTGGCTTTTAACACCCACAAGGGCCAGGCTACACCCCCAACCAAGCACATCAGGGCCTTTGGGGGGTGGAGCCCAGGCATCAGGGTTTGTTAAGACTCTCCTGGTGATCCCAGAGTAGTCAAGTTTGAGAAGCACTGAAGAAGAGGAAATGTGCTAACTGACCTGGAAGCCATACAGAATCAATTATCTACACCTCTTGGGAAAGGTCCACTGAGGCCAGGAAAGGCAAATCTTAGTTCTCTGAGTACATAAGAGTGTTGTTTTATGAAAAATTTCCTAAGGAACAAGAAGATACAAACTTTAACAGAGTTGTCTGAATCTGCCCCTAGCTTGCCTAAATGCATTGCAACAATCTATCTCAGACCAATTTCTATCTATTCGAATCTAGAGGAGATCCTCAGGATACCCTGCTGCCTTCACTACCATTACATGCTCACTTTTCTTATGTGAGTCTGGGTCTTCTCCACCAATTATCATTAATGGCAAAAGAAGATCCTGTGAAGGAGTCAAAATCCTTTCCTCTACCTGTAGGGGAGGAAAATAAATTTCCCTTTACCTTTCTGAGTTCTTGACTGAGACTCCTGCTAATAAAACACAAAATAAAAAGAGGAAAAACAAGCAAGTTTATTAACATGCATACCTCAGGTATATCAGGAGATATCCAGGGGAAAATGAGTGACTCCTTGAGGTAGGCTAAGCCATCAATTTAAATACCATCTTTAGCTAAAGACAAAAGAAAGCCGGGGGAGGAGGAGGTCAGTTATGGGAAGTTACCAGAAAAAGCAGGGTAAGCAAAGGTAAGGTATAATTTGCAGATTTGAGTAGGTGCCCTGTCTTTGATTAGCATCTCTTATGATAGAGTCATCCTCCTCTCTGGTACAGAGAAGGAGACACATTACAAATGGAGATTTCCTTTGTAAATGTAAATGTCCTTTACAAAAGGATAACTTCTACTTTTTTGTACTTCTGTTTTCAGAGCTTCTCCTGTGTCTCTGTTTCTCAAAATAATCAGGTCCAAATAATCTTTATGCCAAAGAGGCATATTTTGGGGTGGAATATTCTGTCATCCTTCATAATTGTCTTAGGTCCTCTCCAGCTGGGGTCCATAAATTAGACTGGCCAAGGACAGATTAATGAGAAAAACAAACAGAAGTTTATTGACATATGTATCACACATGTGCACTTGGGAGTATTAAGTGATGAGTAAAGGGGTGGTTAGAACTTGGGTTTGAATACCAACAAAAGAAAAGGGGTTTGGGGCTTCCTGGCAGGGGGAGGGAAGTTTTGGGAAGGTGACCAGAAAAGTATGGTGAACAGATTTATTTAGTAAGATTTGTTATGCATATTTAAGTTGGCGTCTTCTCCACTGATAAGAGATGTTCAGAGTCTTCCTCTTCCTGGTACAGGAGAGCAGGGCACCTTTACAAGTGGAAACATCCTTTATAAATATAAATTTCCAAACAAAAGGAAAACTTGTGCCATGTTTTTAGAGCCTTTCATGCTTCTGCTGATTCTCCGTGGCTGCTAGCTCAAATAATGTATGTGCCAAAAAGGCATATTTTGGGGTGGTGTTGGAGAGTAAAAAATTTATTTTGCCCTTCGGAGTTTGTTTAGCTGGCCTAAGAATTAAATTGATCTGAGACAGATTAGCAGGCAAAAATCAAATTTAGTTTATATACATAGGGGGACTCCACATAAACATGAGGCAGAATGAGGTATAAATATCATTCTGACCTTAGGAGAAGGGGCTACAAGGTCTGTGATTTCAAAAGGAAGGAAAGCAATTCACAGGAAGATGAAAAAGAATAAATGTTTGGTAAACTAATGTTTTCTAGGGTATTCAGAAATAAGGGGACATAGAGGGGAATTTTAACGAATAAACTTCGCAAAGTTCCTCTCTGTCTACCAAGCCTGAAAGAGGACTTTACCTGCATTTTAACCTGAGTCTGGGAACTTTCTGTTTAAATTCTTTCCAACTTATCTCTTACCTCAGGCCAAAGACCTGGAGGGCAAAGCATTCCATGAAGGGAGTGGAAACAAGCCCCTCAAGCAATAAGGACTGCCCAGACTCCAGCAAGACTGGGCTGTGTGATTGATCCCAAGATAATGATCAATCTGACTTTTACTGTCCACTTGCTTGTATGAGCCCACCTTTGTCCCACATTTTCCTTATATAAACCTAGTAGTATTTTCAGCACTTTGGGCATTAGTCTACTTGTCTTCCCAGTGTTGGCCTCACTGAAATAAATTCCTTTTTCATTTCACCACCATTCTTCCCCCTGCCTTTGGATTTGGTCCATAGTGAGTGGCCAAATCTGGTCTTTCTGGGACCTCTAGAACAGGTGCTCGTGTACCCCTGAATCCTAGTTACATACTTTATTTATCTATGGTGATAGTGCCTTTCCAAAAGCGGGCCCTCTATCTGTTTTTTTAGGCAGTTAGGGAAAGATCACAGGTTTTTCCTTAAGCTTTTTCACTCTTAAAAATAATTGGCCTAAAATAATCCATTTGCCAAAGAGACATATTTTGTGGTGGTGTCTTTTGTTCCCTACAGTACCATGTTCTGATATACCTCAAACCCATAAACCCGAGGCAAAGCATCAGAGAGCCTGTAGGTGCGGGAGTTCTGTTTTCACTATAAACAATTATGCTGATCTTGTCCTCTCTTCTCTAATATGCTAATGTTGATTTCAATATAAAACTAATGTTATAAACCACCAAACAAATTTAGTCTCCAAAGATGGTCCAAATTTATTTCTGTGGCTTCTTGCACCAACTGAGCCTAGTGTACACACTGAAGATGATGATGGTGTGGATGATGATAATGGTGATGGTAAGTATTGTATACATGGCCCATGCTGAGATTAGAGGAGAGCAGAATATACCACCCCAAAATATGCCTTGTTATCATATGGATTATTTCAGTCTGATTATTTTTAAGAAACAGCAGGTATAAGAAAAGCTTTGAGGGGCACCTGGGTGGCTGAGTTGGTTAAAGCCACTGCGTTCAGCTCAGGTCATGATCCTGGTGTCCAGGGATCGAGTCCTGCATCAGGCTCCCAGCTCCACGGGGAGTCTGCTTCTCCCTCTGACCTTCTCCCCTTATGCTCTCTCTCACCTACTCTCTCTCCTTCTGAAATAAATAAATAAAATATTTTTTTAAAAAAAAGCTTTGAAAACAGAGAAGTTACCCTTTTGCCAGAGACATTTATATTGACTAGAGAAATCTCCATTTATAAGACTATTTGTCTATACCAGGAAGAGAAGGAAGACTCCACATCTCTAGAAACTCTTATCAGTGGAGAAAGCAAGGACTTCAGTTTGCCTAACAGCCTTATGTTGTTTACTGTGCTTTTCCTGGTCACCTCCCACAACTGACTCCCTACCCTCAATATCTTCTTTGTCTTTAGCCAGAGATGTTATTTAAAGTGGTGGCTTGGGTCATTTTGGAGAGTCACTCAGTTTCCCTGGGTCCCATGTACATAGGCAGTATAGGTGTTAAACTTTTGTTTGCTTTTCTCCTGTGAATCTGGCTTTTATTACAGGGGATCTCAGGCAAGAACCTAGAAGAATAGAGGGAAAATGATTTTTCTTCCTCCACATGATGCACACATGCTGTGGAAAGTGCATGGGATCTGGAGCTAGAAAGTCCTGTATTTGAATATTAGCCATGACATTTACAGAGTGTGTGGCCTTGGGAAATATCTTTAACTTCTTGGATACTCTGTTTACCTGTAAAATGAGACAATGATATCTGGTTTAAGGTTGTTATTAAGATGGGAGATAATCTACATGTCTGACAGACATTCAATAAATGTGGGTGACTCATTATAGAATTCCCTAATATCCACCAAAGCTTCTCTTGTCATAAAGTGGAGAACAGGCAGGTGATCGTGTCTTCTTCCTATCTGTGACCCTCTCAACTGGGATCCTTCTTTGGGCATCTCTGAGCCTCCCCAGAGCATACAGCCCAGCTGAGATCTGAGACCTGAGACAGCAGGTCTCAGATGAACATGTTGTAAACTCACCTCCATCATGTCTAGTGCATAGGGAGACCCAACAATCAAACATATTGATTTGCGCTTTTTTTTTAAAGATTTTATTTATTTATTTGACAGAGAGAAATACAGCTAGAGAGGGAACACAAGCAGAGGGACCGAAAGAGGGAGAAGCAGGCCTCCCGCCGAGCAGGAACCCCGATGTGGGGCTCGATCCCGGGTCTCTAGGATCATGACCTGAGCCGAAAGCAGCCACTTAACCAACTGAGCCACCCAGGCGCCCCTGATTTGCGCTTATTAATTGGGTCATGCACAACATCCCATTTTCATGTGACACTGTGAGAGGGCCAGTTAAAGGTGAAGTGTAGTGTGAGGACCTCTGGGTAACAAAGCACACTGACCCTGGTAGAGACACTAGGAATACCTAAGTCAGAGCTCCTCCACAGCCATAGGGCTCACTCCCCTCGCACTACTAAGCCCCAGGTATGTGATGAGAAGATAACCAGAATCCTACATCAAGTATACAATAGAATATTACGCCTCCATCAGAAAGGATGAATACCTAACCTTTGTATCAACAAGGATGAGACTGGAGGAGATTATGCTGAGTGAAATAAGCCAAGCAGAGAAAGTCAAGCATCATATGGTTTCCCTTACTTGTGGAGCATAAGGAGTAACATGAAGGACGCTAAGAGAAGGAAAGGAAATGTGAACTGGGGTAAATCAGAGAGGGAGATGAAGCATGAGAGATTGTGGACTCTGAGAAACAAACTGAGGGTTTTGGAAGGGAGGGGGATGGGGGACGGGTCAGCCTGGTGTGGGTATTAAGGAGGGCATGAATTGCATGGAGCGCTGGGTGTGGTGCATAAACAATGAATCTTGGAACACTGAAAAAAATAAAATAAATTATTAAACAAACAAACAAATGAAAAAAGTGAGCGGCTGGCATTTTTCACCACTGTTGGGCCAACTGGGCTTCTTCTTTTCCAAGTCTTCTTCCGTATAGATTACAAATGTCTAGAAAAGAAAGATAAGGCCTCTCTGGACTAAGATGGGGAGGAACATGTCCCTAGGTGGTCCCCATTCACCTTAGCTCTCTGGCCAGCACCTAGAAGAACCTGGGGCAGCCACGGAACCATCTGTTCAGTGAATGGAAAAGAAGGATTGTCCCATTACATGGAATGTTCAGGCCCGACTGCCCTACACTGATGTCTGTCCATTGCAAATGACTGAGATCCTACTGATCCCAGAACCTCAGGAGTTTCAGTGACCGAGAGAACTACAACCTTTCCAGAGTTCTGAGAAGGAGGTGGAGGGAGGAGTTGATCACCTCTCCCTCCTTGCATGGGCATGGCTATATGACAGAGTGGTGGAGAGCATGCAGGGTTTGGAGGCAGCAGTACTGCATTCCCATCCCACTGCTGCCACATGGTAGCCGTGTGGCCCTGGGCAAAGTACTCAATCTCTCTATGACTTTATTCCACCAACCATAAGAGTAATTGTGATATTGACGCCAAAAACCTCCTGGGAGTGTGGTGAGGTCTACAGATCGTTCTTTTATTTGAGGCCAAGTTTTCTCAGACTGAGATTGTTTTTGCCAATAATTTACTTATTACAAGTTCAAGTTCACCATGGGAAATATAATTTATAATAATAATGTTTCACAGGCCAAACACATATAGGATAATGTCTCTTAACAAGCAATAAAGAAATAACATGTTACAAACCAATGATAGATTAATCACACTATTGTTCCAGGCAAAGGGGAGAAGAAAGAAAGTTGAAATTTAGTTGAGCAGCATCTTTCTATAAGTTGGTTCTTGGTAGAGTCAGTCCTTCCAACCCGAAGCTGGGTGTCACCTGCTGGCTTAGGTCCTCGCTGCTGTGCGTGACACCAAGGTGCTGGCAGGCTGGTCTGCCGCTCTGAAGGGTATTACTCCAGGGACTGTGACATGACCTGCATCACTGTAAGGAGTAGCCTGGCCAAGGCAGGAACAGATGTCTGCTTTCTTCCTGAGATTTCTGCATGGTTTAACAGCATTACCAACCAAGAGTGGCTTGGCTACGGCAGGACCATGTGTCTCAAGAACTCCAGAGAGCTATTTAGATCAGCAAAGAGCAGCCCTGCCCAGACCCAACACTCTTGGTAAGTCCTTACGAATTCCCGATATTTAAAGTTTAAATGTCTTTTCCGTCATAGCTGTTCATCCATGGGCTTTTATTGATAAGTCCCCAACAGTGCTCGTCAACAGTTGAGCTACTGAGAGCTTATCCACAACAACAGATGTCGATGACAAATCCTGATACAGCTTCCTCGGTGTAAACAAATTCACCCTTAGATCAAAACAACTTCACTTAAGTCATAAACAAGTGAATTTGAAAACATAACAAACCAATACACAACAGTTCACCTAAAGACTTGCACAGTACACCATCATGAGCTTACAGGAAGTGCTTACCTAAGGCTAGTTATGTTTACAGGGTTCCCTTGGCCTGGAGTGCTGCTCCCTGTCCCATCCCTACCATCTGTAGCAGCAAACCTCGGTTTTCAGACTCTGAAAAAATGCTCTCCTCTGTGATGCCTTCTATGGCTTCTGCAGAGCTGCCCATTTCTGTGAGCCCCAAATCCCCCTGCAAGTTCTCTTTTAGCAATGATTACCTGAGTGGAGACTAGTAGCCAGGACTGGGCTAAATGTTATGGATGCAAAGGCTAAAATAAAAGCCATCACTTCCCTCGATAAGATCATAACCAGGGGCAAAACTGACAAGAAACAATTACAATCCAATATGAAAATTGCTTCGGTGAAGTCACATGCACTATTTAGGGAGCTTTGGAGGAGAGTCACCAGGAATGCCGATCGCATGCATCATGATCTTGTCTGTAAGTCTGGCTTTTTAGCCAGACTTTGAGTTGCTCAAGAATGGTAGTATTTATCCTTATATCCTTCGCTGTGCTTAGCATAGCCCCAGGTATGATAAGTGCATGTTGCCTGTGAATGCATGAATGGATGAACAAATGAAGTCTTTAAAGACTGCAATGGTGGGGACTTTGGTATATCTGCAGGACCTGAGACCCAGGCTTTGTTTCGGGGTGATGCATGCTTAATGGAGACCTGCTCTGCACCTCCAGCAGATTCCCATGCTTTATAAAGAGTTCTGGTCCTGACTCTACTGATGATCATGTGTCTAAGCCTCAGTTTCTCCATCTAAAAGGACAATGATGATAATTACAGCTGCTGGCTAGCTCATGGCAGTGTTGGGAAGTTCAAATGGGATT
The DNA here is from genome assembly GCA_004023965.1 of Spilogale gracilis. NCBI lineage: Eukaryota > Metazoa > Chordata > Mammalia > Carnivora > Mephitidae > Spilogale > Spilogale gracilis. The sequence continues at coordinate 71,452 of PITA01004931.1, read as the reverse complement.
CATTCATTCAACAAATAGTCATCGAACACTGTGTCATGTGGCACAACAGAGAAAGGCAAAGTGTGGGAAAGCTACATCCAGCTGAAAAGACAAGGTGATTTTGGAGGCAAAATAGGTTGCTGACCGGGCTAAACTGTGGCCTCCCAAAACAAGACCAATATTGCTTATGGAGTCTTCGGACTTAGCCCAGGATTTACAGTTTCAGCTTTCCCCTCGTCCTGGCTACAGCCACTCACAAGCATGTGCTCCGTAGACTTGCATCCGGTAGAGGGGAATTTAAGTGTAAGCTCCTAGGATGGGGATACATTGAAGGCCTCAAGGGGAGTTTTTTCCAGACTGTACCTGTCTTCTCCTTTATGCTTTTATCTTTTGGAAAGGAAGGAAGGAAAGGAAGAAAGGAAAAGGGAAATAATAGTCTTTATGCCTAAGAGAAAGAGCCACCAACAAACAACAATCGCATGTCCCTGTGTAACAGGCGTTGGGCTGAATGCTGGGTCAGCAAGTGGACAAGTTGGGAAGGTAAGTGAGGAAATGGATCTGATATGGCTTCCCCTTTCAGGAAGTCCACATTGATTTAGGGGGAGACAAGACATGAAAATATATGGCTTTCATATGAAAGGGAAAGAGGTACTATATCTCTATCTTATCTTCTGGTTAATACCTTGCTTTGTTCAAGAAAGCATTAATACATAAATATAACAAAGGGACATAATTTCAAAGAAGGAATGAAAGAAACAAAATAAGGGTCAAGGCAGAAAATGGGGCCAGGAATGAGACTAAACTAGAAGAACCAGAAATAAAAAATACATATGCTATGGGTGAGCCACAAATTTGGCTTTAAACTTTCTAATAGCTAATGGGAAAGACAAACTTGGTCAGTGACCTTATTTGTGGTGCCAATAAAATAAAAAGGGCCGGTTGCCTAGGAGTGATTCAGGCATCTCTTCTGAGGGTCTTAGTTAACAGCCCTGAATGAAGAAATGAGCAGTGACCTCATCCATCTCCCCGAGGAGGATTCTCACAAGGGGCCTGCTTAGGGTGTGTCTTAGCACAGGCTGTGGTTTGCCCCACTCCTATGCTGACTACAACTGCATACCTCAGGGTCACAGGGTCGAGTCCAGAGTAAAGTGTGGTATTAGATTTGGGCACTGAGCATTCTAGAAAGGGAGAAATACTGATCGATTCAAGGAGAGAGGGAGGGTCAGATTTGGGCAGATGGGGAGTGTTTGAGGGTGAAGGAGGTGAAGGCCTCCATTAGCAGGAGCAAAGAGGGGGCAGTATTCTTCTTTGTGTTCCTGGCACAAACCCAGAGGGACCATCTCTCTCCAGAGGAAAAGTCTAGGTCTTCTATCAGTGTGGCTAGCAGGAGGGCTAAGGCAACTGGAGATGAGACCCTATGAGTAGCTCATCTCTAGGACAATATGGTGGCAATGGAATGGGGAAAACTTAACGATGAGATTAGAACAACTATTCTCAAGTAGAGGCAATTCTGCTGCCTGGGGCATGTTTGGCAACGTCTAGAGACACTTTTGGTTGTCACTACTGGGAAGGCGGTGCTACTAAAAGTTACTGGTTAGAGATCAAGGGTGCTGCTAAACACCCTACAATGCATAGGGCAGCCTAGACAACAAAGTGTTATCTGGTACAAAATGTTAGTGGGAGTGAGGTTGAGGAACCCTGGATTAGGGGGAAAGAAAAGACTTTGTGGTGGAGACAGGGATCTCTCTGCCAACCCCCTCAGTCTGTACTATGCTGGGAGTCCAAAGGCCCAGGTTCCACTCAGAAGATAATGTTTAAGATGAAGATGATGATGATGATGATGATGATGATGATGATGACAATGGTGATTCTATTTGTCCCCACTGTAGTTGACAATGGAGTTTCCTCCATGACTTAAGGCAATTTGTACCCTCTTCATGGAAGAAAAGACTGTGGCCTGAAGAACATAAGTGACTTCATTAGTATCCATTTCAAGCTGTAGTGTTTCTTGTTTCTTCTTCTCTTTCTCCTTCTGAGATGCCAGTGTCTCACTACCCCCTTCCTTAGCTACCTGTGTTGAGAGAACTCCCTAATGTGAGTCTGGACACTTAAAAGGACAGACACTCCATTTCCCAGTCTTCCTTGATGATAGAGTGTGGGATAATCAGCCTCACTCATCTCAGACTTTAGTGCAGGAGTCAGGGCCCACAGTGAAGTAGGGGCAGGGGCAAATTCTTTCTTGTAGTAGTTGTGCTAGCAATGATGGAGGCGATGGAGGTGGTAGTGGCGGTGATGGCGGTGATGGCGGTGATGGCGATAGTGGTGATTGTCATGGTGGCAGTGATAGTGATCGTGGTGATGGTGATGGCAGTGACATCCAGTGTCCAAGACTGGCAATAGTATGGTCTGCTTAGCTGTCTGGTTTTGGCAGTCAAAAGACAGCAGCCTTCTCTCTAGGCTGGTTTTGTGCCTGTGGTTCCAGGGGTTGTTCTGGCTGCACAGTAACCGTTGTTTCTATTCATTTTCCAGTTGTTCTGCTGGCTGTGTGTGAGCTATATGATATTCTTTTACAACCTTCCTTCTTGGCTTTAATCAGCCTGAATCAGTTTTTGTTGTCAAAAGGAAGAATCCTGACTGATATACTCTGTGCATGACCTTGAGCTGGTCCAGAGTTGGGTTTTATTTAGGGTGTAGCTTTCCACAGAGCTCAAACATTAATCTAACAAGACCTATGCAGAGTCCAAATCAGAACCTTAGATATTACTCCAACAATAAGGCTTTGGCCCTCATTCAAGGTCAGCATGCCTAGCTCCTTCCTCCCTTAGGATGGGTGTTCTCTCCAGGAGCTCCTTAGCTCCCCCTGCCATTAACCTCCCCTTGGGCCACCACTCCTCATTTTGCCAGATGAAATCAGGTTTGCCAGAAATCCAGTTACCTCAGCCCTCCTACTAGCCACACTGAAAAAAGACCTAGACTTTTCCTCTGGAGAGAGATGGTCCCTCTGGGTTCATGCCAGGAACACAAAGAACGAATTCCACCTGTAGATACAACTTGAAATCTTTACCCAGGAGCCATGTTAGCTCCCATATCACCTGTCATTTCTAAAATTCTCCTTTTGGGGCTGAGACCTGATTTGCTGCTGAGAGCAGTGCAGTGTTCAGGCAGCCCATGGCAGACCACTGCTCACTGGAGGCCAGAAGCCTATGGATGGGAAGGAGACCAGAAGGAGAGCTTGTTCTCTGCAGGGAGTGCTGGGGATCCTTCTCAGCCTCCCTGGGGGAGGTCAGCAAGGAAGAAATCTTCTGGCTCTGACAACAGTGTTCTACCCTTGGAGTCTTCCAGCCACTTATCAGTGAGTCTGTGAGGCACATGGCCCAAGTGTTCCCTAGAACAGGTGGGATTGTGTTTCTTTTGGGCACTGAGGCCTGGCACACAGCCATGGGCTGTGAAGGCAGTGTGACACCAGATCCCTCCCTTCTGATATCCAGGTGGTGAAGACAGAACAGGAAAGACAAGCTCCTGCAGCTCCTAGGATGGGGTCCAAGGATACCTTCAGGAGTTAGGTGAATCTCTTCATTCCTATCAGACAGATAGCCATTAGCTCTGATGTTCAGAAAAGGCAAAGCAAAGCTGGAGGAGGCTTTGTTTCCATCTGACAAAGTCACTTCACCCCTGGGGTAAGGATGGGGCAGAGCCTGGTAGACAAGAACGCCCTCCAGGCTCTTCCCTAGGGCATCCCATCTCAACTGGCTCTTGGTGTCCCCTCCTTGAGAACCACCATTCCATTCTGTGGTGCAGACTTCCCTCCCTTCTAAAGTTTCCCCTGAAGCTTCTTGTCTTTACTTCCTTCAGTAAGGGGTTCCACCATGACACCCTGAGATAACTAATTTGGCTTTCCTACTCTTCCCAGAAGGGCTGGTAATGCACTGCAGAGTGGCTTTGGGATATAGAATTTAAAAATATTATAGGTCAAATCTATCAATCTCTTCTTTTAATTATAATTGCCCTAGTGTCATGCTAAGAGAGACATTCCCCGTCTGATGATTGCATTAGCAGTTTTATTTGTTTCTTCTAGTAATTTTTTTATTCCTCTCTTGAAACCATTTGGAGTTAACTATTGGTCCAGAGAGTGAGGTAGGGATGGAATGCTATTTTTTTTTTTAAACAGCCATTTGCTCCAGGCCTGCTGGGTGAATTTAACCTTCCTTCCTTGATTTGAAATGTCACCTTGTAATGGAACAACATTCTTATGTATTCTTGACTTTATTATTTTGCTCCATTGATCTGTTTATTATTTTAGCATCATTTGGTTTGGGAAGATTTGTAAAGTCAAAGCAAACAGAACTGACTTAATTAGATGGGAGTCTTTGCAAGGTTTTACAAAAGAAAAATCACCAGTTGTTGGCAATGTGACTGGGGCACTGCTCCGGGGTCCTCCCCTACCCAGCAGCAGTTATCCAACAAGCTTGAAGGGCAATGGCAGAAATGGCAGAAAATCAGAGCAGTCTGGGGCTGGAAGGACATTTAGAAATCTTCTGATCCCAGGTCATTACTTCCCAGCCACAGGAGCTGAGGCCCAGAGAGGTTAAGCAAGGCCCCACCATGTCAGTCTTGCACGGGATCTCAGAGGGCTCTGTCTAAGCTGCTTGTATTGGACATTGCTTTCATAGCCTTTCCCACCTTCCTTGCACTGCGACCACTCTAATTGTCACCCTTTTCTCTTTCACCTGCCTGGTGACTTCTTTATTTAGCCCACCTCCCTCTGGTCTCCATTTCCTGTCTGATTGATGGAACACCTCTAGCCTGGGATCATATGACTCCTCTTTGAAAAGGAGGGTCATAGCCTGGTGTTTAAGGCTATACACTCTGGCTCCCACCTAAGTTATATCTCGTTTTTTCCCTCACATAGCTTATAAGCTCCAACAAGACAGGACAACTTGTCACACCCTGTGTATTTCCCCATGCATCCTGAATTCTCCCTTCCTTTCTTAGATCTTCTCCTAAACCATATCCACTCTTCAAAACCTGGTGCAAAGGTCAACAGAATTGTCCACATTCCAGAAATTTAAGTGAATTGTCCAAATTCATCTTCCCCTCTAGGGCCCAAACAGGAAGATGTTTCTCCTTCCCTTGGATGCTATGTTTCCTTGGAGGTACTGCTTCTCAGACACGTAATGCTCTGTGCCTCATTGTTGGGTTGTTTCCTAAAGTGTGTGATCCGTGGAGATGGAGACAGTGCCTTTCACATTTGCATCTTTCATGGTACCTTGTACTGTAGGAGTAAAAGGATACACGGAATGCATAGCAGATGCTAGATAATAGAGGACAAGTGGTAAATGGAAGATTTCTCCTCCCTGCCTTTCCCAGAACCTTTTCTTACTTCCCATGAGTGGGAATGGAAAATATTTTTAGATTACTCAGTGACTTAATATGCTCATTAAAACTCCTGAGATGATTTGTAGAGAATTATGAAAAGGAGCTGACACACAGAAATGGCAAATGCTGTCCTATTTTCAAAAAGCAGGTGAAGAGGTACTCTGAGATATACTGATATAAGACCCTAAAGTCCATTCTGAATGAAATTCTATACCTATTGCTTAAGGGATGGGTTATGGACACTCAGCATAGGTTTATGAAGAATACATGATAATACTGACATGTATTGAAGACTTGTTATGCTCTCACACCAATGATCTAATTTAATCTTCACAGCACCTCTATAAAGAAGAGTTTGTGCTATTATTACTCCCATTTTATAGATGAGAAAACTGAGATTCAGAAAGGTTAAGTAAGTTGCCAAAATTGCACCCCTAACAAGTAGAATTTGAATCTGAATCCTTTTTCCAAGGCTGGAGCTCTGTCCATCTTATCATGCAGATAAATCTTTGTCATATTGCAAAGTAGTACCAGAGCCACAGAGTGTGTCCTCTCACATGGACGTAACAGAGGGCTTGGCACATGGTATTTGATCATAGCCCTCCTCATTCTGGGTCAATAATGTGATATGCCAAAATTAATTTGCCCATGGACTACATTGGTGGAAGTGTTCTGGCTGGAGCAAGAAAGGAACGCGTCTCGTTCCTGAAACACAGGGCTCAGAGGAGCCAGGTCAGCCACGTGAGATTCCAATCTACCATCTTCTGGTGCCTTCTAGACTGACCACCCTGGGCTTCTTCTTTCTCCTGTAAAAACTGGGTGATGGTAGGTACCTCATACTTGTGGTTATAGTGATGAACGGAGGTAATATAAAGAAAACCACATAGCACGGCACTGGGTGTCTAGGAACTGCTCAACTAAAGCTGGGCCCCTCACATCTGGGCTCCAAATCCAAGAGGGACTTGCCCAAGTGGAACATGTCCAAATGAGGGCATCAGCCTGAGAAAGGGAAACATCTCAAAACATGGTTCTTTGGGAAGCATCACCTGTAGAGTTTCATCCCAGAGAACATTGAGAGCCCACTGCACCAGAACCATGAAACAGGTCCTCCATGGCCCCAGAACCCACAGCTTCTTCCAAAGCTGCCTGGGACACGGAGGCTTCCTGGAGCCCATTTTTCTCCTGAGCACCATTGTGGCTTTTTCTAGGCAATGCTAGACAAAACAACAAAGGTCTAGAAGCAAGTCATTTGTGATTACCAATTTCATAATATTAGTAAAACTCTATTAAAAATAAAAAAAATTGACACTCCATTTGGAAGGGTCTCTCCTAATGTTGCTCAACAAATATGCACTTCATGTGTGTTGATGCGTTTGGGGGTTTTCCCTTGAAACAGAAAAATCTGAGGCCAGCTCTCCAGTGGTCAGCCCAGCAGGACGCCCATCCTCCATGTAGATCCTTTGCTCTATTCCTTGTGGGGCCACGGAGAACCCACTTCCCCTCTAAGTCCTCCTTCAAGTACCCAAGTTACCAAGGATTGGGGAAGAAAATGTAGGAGAATCACCCCCGACCCATCCTCCATGCCAGGGAACCCACACTAAGCAAGTGACACACTGCAGGACAAGTGACAAATGTATAACCACACGTGTGTCTTCCTTCTCCTGCACCAATTCTTGCTAATCCCCAGAACACAGAAGGGAGGACATTCCATTCCCTAGAGACTTAGCCATTGACTCTTCAGTAAGGAGAGGCTTTTCGCCTGAGAAAGGCGTTTGGGAAACCCCAGCAGCTGCCTCACTTAGCAGACACCAATCCCCATAATGTCACAGGAGTCCTCCCCAGCCTGTCCTTAATATGTACTCATGCATACCCAGTCCATTAAACTGTGTTTGCTGGTTTGCAGATAACAGGGCTTATGCTACACAGCTTAATACTCTCATAGCCAGCCTTAATTATCGCAGTAACTCAAGCTCACATTAAAAGTGAGAGATGGGTCCACTTTATCCTTATCATGAATTAGTAATCTTTCCCTCTGGAGATGGCTTCCTTAAAAATGCTCACTGAAGGTATCTACACTGAATTAAATGGGTTCATATTAAGCTCCCAACTCCTGTGAGTGTCATGGGTTTCCATTTAGAGTAGATGAAATCATCTGATCTCCTCTTTCCCTCCCTCCCTTTCTCCCAGGGTAGGTCAGGTCCCTGGTCCAGGGAAACCATGTGTCCCGCCTAAGTGTCTCCTGGAAATGAAGAGGCAATCATCATAGAGGCAAGAGAACAGGGCTTTCGAGAGCCATCTCCATCACTGACGTCACTGTGTGACCCCACATGACCCCCATATGTCACGATCTCTCTAAACCTGTTTTTCATCTGCAAAATAAAGAGACCTACCCACCCCATCAGGTCGTTATGAGTATCAAAAGAGGAGAAAAAACCATGAAAATGCTTCAGACACTATGAATTCTCATAAAATGTGATTTATTTCTGTTAAATGATCTTTGGATTACAAAGCAGATTGCATCAGAAGGCTGCATAGGGGTCAAGAGTTACCAGACTACCACTTAAAACACTGAAAAAAATCTTATTCCTCAGCATCTCTGAGTTCTGGAAAAACAAACAAACAAACAAACAAACAAACAAACTCCTATTAGCAAAATAAGAGTAAGGAAAAGAACAATATTAATAATAAGCACAATGATAATGATAATAGCTGATATGTGTCAGTTTCCACTGCCCCAAGCATGTCATGTATGTTTCTCCTTCATCACTCCACTGTGCTGCCCTGAGCTAGCTGGGACAGGCTTAGGATAGCCGTTGTTAAATATCCAGGAATTTTCAGAACCATTGTTAAACCAGAGGTAAGTAAAGATTGACCATGATGGGAGTAGTTCCACAGGAGAAACTGGCAAATGCAACAGAGCAAGGCTATTTATTTATTTACTGAGTGAGGAAGCTGGAGAGTTTACCAGGAATTATAGAGTCTCCATTTTTTATAGGAAGGAAATAGAGGTCCAGAGAGATCAGGTGGAGATAATATTCATCCCTTGATGTTGAAATGTTCAACATGAGTTGTTACTGCTTCTGCTCCTTCTAAACCTGCCATCTACTTTCTGGTTTCCTCCAAAATTATTTCATTGTAAACAACAGCAGCAATATTTCTCTTATTTCCTGAGGGTCAGATACTTGTGCAAGAAGCCTTGGAGTTTAGATACCTGGTTTCAATCATTAAATAGGAAGAAAAAACACATAAACAGGTGGTTCTGGATCCTAGGCATACCTCCGAATCCCTGGAGAATGTTTTGAAGACATCAACAGCCCTTGCATCTTCCCAGCCCTTGATGGATCTGAGTTAATGATCAGCATCCCCAAAGTCCAGAGAGTGACTTGCTCAGAGTCACACAACAAATTATTCATTAATGAGGTCTAGAACCTGGGGTTTTTAAGTTTGACTTCAGATTTCTTTCCAGTATCAATTGGTCAGTCAACATTCGACATATTAGTGCCTTGCACACAGTAAGTACTCAAATCCACACGTATGAAAACAAACTTCAGGTATTTATCTCACTCCATGGAAAAAAAGCCATTCCTTCCATGGACTCACTCAAATCATGGAAAGGTCACAGACGTGAAAGGAGTGGTTGGACACATGGTTTGCTCCATTTACAAATCTTTCACAATCACCTGTTGAAAAACTACTTGAGGAGCATTGGAAAGTTCTGTAAAAACTGAAGCCCACAGAGGCAATGACATGTAGCAAAGTAGCACCAAACCTGGGGTGTGATTCTTGCTGGAGGGCTCTTCCCCACACTCCCCCACTGCAGCCCTTCCTTGCACTCATCCCAGGGTCCTTGGGCTGCCCTCCTGAGCCCCTCTGTGCATCTGGCCACTGTCCTTGGATATGTTTTCCCCTTTTCTCTTTCCCTTCCCTCTTCCATATCTCTGACATTCAATGACCATAGGACACAAGTCCTGGCCCTTACTTGGTGCTCAGGAAATATATTTTTCTATGGACAAATGAATAGGTGACTATATTCCTCACAATTCTGGGCTTTGGAGTCCACAGGAATGAATGAGATGTGGTCTCAGTCCTCAAGATGCCCAAAGTCTAGGGTCCATTTGGAAGCATTAGGGTTGGGGGGAGGTGAAAGAAAAGCACAGGATTGCACTGGGACAAATGTGCATCAGAGACTTGGCTCTGCAAGCAGAGAAAGTCAAATATATGGTTTCACTTACTTGTGGAGCATAAGGAGTAATATGGAGGACAGTAAGAGAAGGAAAGGAAATGGGAAGTACGTTAAATCGGGGAGAGAGATGAAACATGAGAGACTTTGGACTCAGAAACAAACTGAGGGTCTTGGAGGGAAGGGGGTGGGGGGATGGGAGATCCTGGTGGTGGGTACTGAGGGCACGTATTGCATGGAGCACTGGGTGTGGGGCATAAACAATGAATCTTGGAACACTGAAAAAATAAAATAAAATAAATTATTTAAAACATAATTGGAAAAATAAAAGAAACTTGGCTCTGTGTGGAACATGGGCAAAAGGCTTGAGTAGCCTGAGTCCCAGCCTCCTCATCTGTAAAATGAAGATATTAATGCCTACATCATGCGGTAGTGGTGAGATTGAAATCACATATAAAGTCACATATAAGGACATCTGAAGAGTTTCTCAGTGAGTAATGGGGATGCAATATTATTATTCATGTTTTAGACCAAGAGTCGGAAAGTGAAAGAGCCAAGAAGACACTGGTGCATCGCCGAAGCTTTGTGTCAAGTGGTTGCTTTTCTCAAAGAGAAATCTAAATGATTCCTTGTGACATCCACTGTGGCACTTTCTCTCTGCCCCACCAGGTCTGCTCCCAGCCCAGAAGGTCAGGGTCAGGCGACCAGGTGCACTCACCACTCAGCTGTTCTAGATGGATCAGAGGAGCCCAGATAATCTGAAATACCCATAGACTTCTGGCCCAAACTTGCTTAGTCAATCTTTCTCCATGGGGTATTACCTAGCACATTTCCTTACTCAGTGTAGATTCTCAACAAATGCTTATCAGACAAAATAATCCTTGACGTGGATTCCCAAACACACATACTCGATCATCCTCATTTCCCTTCCATTAACAACCTTCTCTAAAATAAAAATGTCCAATTTAATGCATAATAATTGCTGGTTTTACTTTTGGTAATTTTCAGCTGCTAATGTGGTTAAGTAGGGATTTGCCAGTGGATTGCCCCTATCAAAGTGCACGCATACATGCACACGCACACACGTACACACGCGCACACAATCCTTTATTACTGTAATCCTGGACTTCTTCTTGTTATTTTTTTTTTTAAGATTTTATTTATTTGACAGAGAGAAACACAGCAAGAGAGGGAACACAAGCAGAGGGAGTGAGAGAGGGAGAAGCAGGCTTCCCGCTGAGCAGGTAGCCCGATGTGGGACTCGATCCCCGGTCTCCAGGATCATGATCTGAGCCAAAGGCAGTTGCTTAACCAACTGACCTACCCAGGGCGCCCTCTTCTTGTTATTTTTACTGCCACTACAATAACACTACCCATGACATGTAAATATATGTTTATGTATTTATAATGTGTTTCGATTATAAGCTTCTCAAGGGCAGCTGTCTTGTCTGTTTTACTCACCACTGAGCTGTCAGAACCAAGCATAGAGTCTGACACTTGGGAGCCGGCAGGAAACACATGTTGGATGACTGAGTGGGCTATCAGTCTAGGCGGCCTGGAAGTCGACGATGGTGCATTTCATGAACATTTACTTTGAGCTGGGTGGACCACTTGGTCTCCAGAGGCCTTCGTCTGCTTGAGGGTCAGGTTGCGTTCCCACTTAACATGCCAGATGTGGGGCACTGGCTTCCAAGTAACTTCTCATCCTGGGGCTGCATGAGACAACCTATTAGGGCATGAGAGGAAATATTAGGACTTCTATCTGCATATATTTTTGCAAGGATAAAAAAGGAGGGGAGGAAAGAAGGAATAAAGGAAGAGAGGGGAGAAGAAAGGAAAGAAGAGGGAAGGAACAGATGGAGGAAGAAAGAGGAGAAGGAAGGAAGAGCAGAAGGAAGGAAGAGGGGAAGAAAGGAAGGGAGGGAGCGAGGGAGGGAGGAAGGAAGGGGAAGAAAGGAGGGTGGAAGGAAGAGGGGGAAGAAGAAAAAGGGGAAGGAAGGAAGAGGGGATGAAGGAAGAGGGAGAGGAAGGAAGGAAGGAAAGAAGAGAGGGAGGGAAGGAGGAAAGAAGAGAGGAAGAAAGAAAGAAGAAAGAAGAAAGGAAGGAAGGAAGGAAGGAAGGAAGGGAGGACTTCCAGGTTTGCAAGTGTAATAACCACTTTATTGAGTGGCTAATCTCACTAGGCTACCAGCAGGAAAGAGCTTCATTGTCCTGCGGCTGCTGCCTTTGCCATGCCTATGTTGGATCTCCTTTTTCCATTCTTGATCACATTTTAGAAGGATCTCTCAGCTTTCCCATCACTTTCAGCTCTTTGAATGGCCTCAACTTGAATTCTTTGATGATTCAAGGTCACAGATATATAACCAATATATGGCAAAAAATAAACTTTGCAATTTGACATACATATATATAACATTTTGAAGTGAAGAAAGTAAAGTGAACTGGCTTTGACGTCCAATAGATGCTCATTCCTTTGAAAGAGATACTCTTCTAAATATCTCCAAGGTCAAAGTTCAAGTAACTATACTAAACAGACTTTGGACACCAACTTATATATATTTGAAATAAAGGTAGGGACTGAATTGATGGTCCCTAGTGAGAATCAGACTAGAAAACATCAAGGATGGAGCTAAATTGAGAATCCCTTCTCAGCAGGGAGCTGATACACAGTTGTCACCAGGGAAAACTAGCCCCAGAGGTGGCAGGCTAAGGCAAAGGTCTTGGAAATTCAGAGTGTGTGAATAGGCACGACATTGAAAGGTTTAAAAACAACACCAACTTTGGTTCTGGAAATACCTGCCCATCTTATAAAATATTGTGAATTAAGTGTTTGTGTCTAAGTGAAAGGATTTTAAAAGGTAGAACATTTATCTTTCCAGCCTGTGGCCCTAGCTGGGGAGCTAGCACAATGCGGCACTTTACATATGTGAACGGGCCGAAGACACAGTCTGACAGGGAGACGCGTAACCTGGCTTGAACAATGTCTTCCATGCAGATTATAAAGATGAGACCATTTTGGTCACATCTCCCCAGAAAACCACTTAACCTGAACTTGAAAATCACGAATGGTGACATTTGCCGCCTTCTTAAATTGTGAATAAATGGTTGACATTTCCATAGACAGAAGCCAAACTCCAGGGAATGCATTTCCGATCTAATCATTCTGGCTTCAGCAGGAGCATTAAGTCCACTTGCTGATGCGAAGTGCTAACAAGACATTTTTAATAAGCAAGTTCACATAACTAACCAGGTCGATGTGAAATGTCTGGTGTTTATTTTATCTATGCTTTGTATTAAGTTAAAATTTCACTGACACAGACAGGGGCTGAGCAGCCTTCTTTCACAGCTGTTTCTCTACAAAGCAATTTCACAAAGACAGGATGTTGTTCTAAAAAATGTCTTTTGGCTCTCTGCTGGACAAGCCAACAGCTGGCTGGGTGTCACAGACAAATCAGAAAAGTGTGTTCAGCGATGCTAGCTCCTTAGGGAAGCTGGGTCTTTGACTTCAAAGACAGAACAGCAATGAATTAGAATAAAAGGTAGTAAATATTGCAGGGATGTTGTTAATTTCATAGAAAGTCCAGGAAAGCCAAGGCTGGAAATAAAAAGGGTCCTTGAATGGAGAGTGCCAGAAGATGGTTAGGGAACACAAGGGGAACAAAAAATCAACTTGGAGTGGTCAGCTAGTGTGTATCAGGTCTCACAGATACTTGGAAGCAGAACTGAACACAGGCAACAGATTTGTTTCCCAGATCAGAAAAATCCCATTTGATTTGGTCCTGCTAACATCAGGAATGTGGCAGTAGTTATGGAAATAGTAACAACAGATATTTATTGGGCACTTCCTCCCTGGCAACATACTAAGTACTTTCCATGCATTTTTCTCTTTTGATGTCTGTAAGACCCTGGAATGAAAAGCTTCACTATTTCCAAATACAGGTAAGGAAACTGAAACTCAGAGATAGGAAGAAATTACTTCAAATCCACAGCTAGGATATGAAAGTTGGGATGTGAATCCAGTTTGTCTAGCTTGAAAGCATGTTCTCTAAACCAAATAAAAACCTTAATTCCTGTATAAAAAGCAAATAGTGACACTGCAGTGCAGTGGGGCGAAGGATGGCCTTCTTAGTTAAACAGTTGTGGGCCAACTGGATATTCATATAAGGTAAAGAAAATATTTTAAACACTACCTATCACCATACACATAAATCAATCCCCCTTGAGTTTTGAATCAATAAAGCTTTTAGAACAAAACATGGAAGAACATCTTCATGATCTTGGAGTAGGTAACAATCCCTTACACAGGGCAAAAAAAGTCACTAATGATAAATAATAAAATTGATACATTGGAGCATATTAAAATTAAGAACTTCTGCACATCAAAGGACACTATTGGGAAAATAAAAAGGGAATGCATGAAATGGAAGAAGGTATTTGTAATACATATAGGGCTGATATCCAGAATATGTAAAGAGCTTTTGCAAAAGGCAGAAGTCACAGTAGAAAATATAAACAATAAAAGATTCAAATAGACACTTTGCAAAAGGGAATATTCATATGATTGGTAAACATATGAAAAAGGACTTAAGTTATTAATCATCAGGCAAATGCAAATTAAAACCAATATGTTATCTGGCTACATACCCAACAGAATGACCAAATTTAAAAAGATGGGGAATACCAAGTATTGGTGAGGATGTGAACCAACCAGAATTCTCAGAAACTGTGAGTAGTTAAATTGATGCAATAACTTTGGGAAACTGTCTGGTGGTATCTACTAAAGCTGAATATACACACACATTATTGTACAATTTCGCTTCTAATATAGATCCAACAGAAAGATATATTATTATATAATATAATTAATCAATTATATATTAATATAATGATTATATTATTATATAATATAATCAATCAATTATGTATTAATATAATGATTATATTATTATATATTACTTACATAATATATTATTGTATATAATCATTATATATTAATTATATATCACATAATTGTTAATTAATTAATGTATTATATAATATTATATATGATATATAGATATTCACCAAAAGACATGTACAATAATATTCATAGCAATGCTGTTAATGACATCTGAAAACAAAAAACAACCCAAATGCACGTAACAATAGAATGGGAAAATCATAAAATAACAACGGGAATATATGAACTACAACCACATGTAACAATATATGGGTCAACCATACACATGTGATGGTGAATAAAAGAAGTTACATACAAATGAGTATATTCTGCATGTTTCCTTTATTTAAAGTAAAAAAACAGACAAAATTCTTGTCTGCTATTAGAAGTCAAGTTAGTAGTCATAAAATCTTAAGAAGAAAAAAAAGGGGGGGGGCGCCTGGGTGGCTCAGTTGGTTGAGCGACTGCCTTCGGCTCAGGTCATGATCCCGGAGACCTGGGATCGAGTCCCACATCGGGCTCCCTGCTGGGTGGGAAGCCTGCGGCTCCCTCTCTCACTCCCCCTGCTTGTGTTTCCTCTCTAGCTGTGCTTCTCTCTGTCAAATAAATAAAAATCTTTAAAAAAAAAAAAAAAAGAAGTCAAGTTAGCAGTTACCTAGAGTTGCCTAGAGAGGGGCATAGTAATTGGAATAGGGTACCAGAGTGGTTGGACTTCTCAAGTGTGGTTGCAATAGTGTGTTTAGTTTGTAAAAATTCATTGAACAGTGCACTTAAGATGTTAGGTAACTGCACCCTCAAACCCCATGGTAGATGGTCAGCATTAATTTCCTATTGAAATTAGTTGTTGGTTGATGGGTAGGGTTCCAGATGGGGTTGACCTGGCCTTGGCTAGAAGCTGTGGGATTTGCAGGGCTGTTCCGCATGCCTTCATACTCCTTTAACTGGCAGCCCCTCAAGGCATGTTCTCTTATGGTGAAAAGCAGGAGTCCAAGACAGGCAGAAGGAAATACACATGTCTCTTAAGCTCTGGGCTGGGAATTAGTATCTTCTGCTGCCTATATTCCCTTGGTTAAAGCAAGTCACGGAGCGAAGCCCAACATCAATGGGATAGGGAAATACTCTCCTCTCATGGAGGCCAAGGAGAGAAGTAATATTTGGTGAATGATAATGGAATCCCGGATAGTTATGATAGGTGCTATTTTCTGTATTTCATATTTCAAAAATAATTTAAAGGAAACAACAAAAAAGATGTAGGAACAACTATGTTTCCCTGTCTTTACCCCTCCCTCAACCCTTAATGGGGAAGGGATATGCTTATGAAATTTTTCTATACCAGTGCAGGGAAGAAAGGAAGGAAGAACGTGCGCTTCCTAGCACACAATGCACTTCCTGTCTGCTGGGCTTCGGGAGAAATGTCTCCCTGATCTGCCACTCCTGCCAGAGAAATGGTGGCAACAACCCAAGGCCTCCGGTTGGTGCAGTTGGAGGGATCACTCTCAAGTACAGTTTTCCCAGCCCCTGCTCCTTACCTTCGGGAGTTCCCTGTGACAGTGAAGTTGCTTACCAGAGGCTAAACTTCTTCCAAAGAGAAGGAAAGAGCTGAATATGTTAAAGGCTCAAGACTTGTGCAAGACCAATTCCAAAACAATTTCCCTTACTCACAGCAGAGGCAGCAGTTCGAAAAGCAGACTGCAAATTACTGTAAGAACAACATCCCCAGCTTCCCAAACTTCCTTCCCTAGCAGATACACTTTTAGGGAGACCCGAGTCTTTGGAGAGTTCTGGTTCCCACCACAAGGACACCATGGGACGTGTGAGGACAGGTGTTTTGCCTGCCCTGTCTGCAGGCCTGACAAAATCTCAGGCCTTTAAGTCTCACCATCAACCCCATCCCATCTCCTTAGCCCCACTCAGTAGTAAAATCTGGAGCTTTTCATGGTGCCCCCAAGAGGAGAAAATGAGTGTGGAATTCTGTTCCTTCTCTGTTGGTAGGTAACACCTGAATGTACCTAGTGACAATTCACCCCCATCACAAACTCTTGCCTATAAATACCATCTCTAAATTCAGACTGCTTGGTGCCAAATTCTGGCTCCTGATATTTATTTGTTGGTGGCCTTGGGCAGATTGTCTAACAATTATAACCCTCAGTATCTCCTTCTGTGGCAAAAGAAATGGGATTCATTTATTTCCTCAATGGCCCTTTCTTAAAAACCTGTATATGGGGGCGCCTATGTGACTCAGTTGGTTAAACGACTGCCTTTGGTTCAGGTCCTGATCCCACAGTCCTGGGATCAAGACCCACGCCAGGCTCCCTGCTCAGTGGAGAGCCTACTTCTGCCTCTCCCTCTGCCTGTCGCTCTGCCTACTTGTTCTCTCTCTCTATCTCTCTGTCAAATCAATAAATAAAATCTTAAAAAAAAAAAAACACCAACCTATATAAGTTAGGGCACCTGGGTGGCTCAGTCGGTTAAGTGTCCAGCTCCTGATCTCAGCCTGGGTCTTGATCTCAGGGTTGTGAGTTCACGTCCATGCAGAGTGTGGAGCCAAATTTAAAAAGAGAGAGAGGGAGAGAAAGAGAGAGATAGAGAGAAACCAGTATATGTTGGACAGGATGCTAAGCTCTAGAGATACAGTGGCAAATGAAATAGACACAGTGCTTGCCATCATGGAGTTTACATGTGAGTAGGTAGAGTAGAAAATCAAAATTATGTCAACATAATCACAATCATGGCCATGAGTGTTATAAGAAGATAAATCATGCGTTGACATGGAGAATAACAAGAGATTGAAGGAGAGTCTCACTGAGAAGTGACACTTCAGCTGAGTCTCAGAGGAAGAGATGCTTACCAGGACAAACGCCTGCCAGGTGAAGAGCATACATGCAAGGGCCCTGGGGTCAGAAAAAGCTTGTCAAGAAACTGAAGGAAGACCAGTGAGGCTAGGCAAGGCTGACAAGATAGGCAGGAGTCCCATCCTGTAGGGCTTGTTAGTGGGAGAAGGAATTCGGATTGTATTCTAAAGCAATAGGCAGCCATTGGAGTGTTAAGATGATCACCCCAGCTACCCTATGGAGTCGGGTGGGGGTTGTGTGGTGGTTAAGAAGGGAAGTAAGAAGACCAGTCAGGAGGCTGCTGTGAGCCCCAAGAGACACGGTGATGTCAGTGGAGGTGGGGAGAAGTGGCTAGAGTCAAGCGTTCTCATAGGGATAAACTTGTTGACAGATTGAGGTTGGGGTAGATATATATGTGTGTTGGTGGGGGGTCCACCTTATAAGTCAGTGCAAATGAACTGGTATGGATGGAGGACAGGTAAAGAGGGTGGCTTTAGGGGATCACGATTTCTGATTAATCATGTAAGTACTGAGATATTGGTGAGACAGCCAAAGGAGGGTACAATGACTCTGCAGACTGGGCCCACAAGAGGTCTAACCTGGGGAAGGAAATGTGGGAGCCAGTGACTTACAAGTAAGGCAGGAGCTTACTTTCTGCTTTAGGTTGTTGGGGAGGTTGTAAAGTGCCATAGACTGGGTACTTATACAACACTTACTTTTCACAGTTCTGGAGACCCAGAGTCCAAGATAAAGGCACTGGGGGATTTGATGCCTGGTGAGGACCTGCTTCCTGATTCAGAGATGACCCTCTCTTCACTGTGTGCTCACAAGGAGGAAGGGCCAAGGGACCTTTCTCAGGCCCTATTGTAAGGGCACTAACCTCATTCATGAGGGGTCCAGCCTCATGTCCTCATCACCTCCCAAAGGCCCCACTTCCTGATACCCTCCCATTGGGCATTAGTATTTCAACATATGAATTTATGCCCACAGGGCTTTAGGGGGTGGTGGCTTTGGGAGAGAGTGACAAGAGGGGTGAGGAGAGTGCTCAACAACACTTAGGTGAGGGAAGACAAAGTGAGGCCAGTGAAGGACCCTACTGAGGATGGCCAAATAGGCCAAATGAAGGCCAGGAGAAGAAGCGGTCCCAGAGAGGGGCATTTCGGGAAATTGGGAGGCTCGTCTGGATCTACTGCTGCTAAGACAGGACGGAAGTGCTCTATTGACGTAGGACACAGCGACAAGCAAGACACGGAGCCAACTGTGCGGTATGCTGCGATTTGTGTTTTCTATTTTTTTTTTTAGATTATTTATTTATTTATTTATTTGACAGAGAGAGAGAGAGAGAGATCACAAGTAGGCAGAGAGGCAGGCAGAGAGAGAGGAGGACGCAGGCTCCCCACTGGGCAGAGAGCCCGATGTGGGCCTCGATCCCAGGACCCTGAGATCATGACCTGAGCCGAAGGCAGAGGCTTAACCCACTAAGCCACCCAGGCACCCCAATTTGTGTTTTTGAAAGGTGGGTGTGTGTGTGTGCTGGTGGGGGAGAGTATTTTAGCTGATTTGCAGGTTTGCCTGTAGAATAGCTCTGGAAGGCTCTGAAGAACCTGGGAACAGCAGGCACTCCCAGGGCAGAGCACTGGGTGGGCAGGGAAGGACACTTTCACAAAGTATCAAACCCCTTAGCAGCAGATATTTTCGCAAAGTATCAGACTCCTCTGTGTCATGGGACTCCATTTCTATTCAAAATTTACAGTGAAAAAGAAAGAGAAGCAGTCTACTTTCTAGAGCTGCTCTGAGAATCACATACATTCTTTTTTTAATTTAAATTCAATTAATTAACATATAGTATATTATTAGTTTCAGAGGTAGAGATCGGTGGTTCATCAGTCGCGTGTGACACCAAGTGCTCATTACTTCTTGTGCCCTCCTTACTGCCAATCCCCCAATTAACCCTTCCTTCCATTCCCCTGCCCTCTAGTAACCCTCAGTTGGTTTCCTACAATTCAGGGTCTCTTATGGTTTGCCTCCCTCTCTGATTTCATCTTGTTATATTTTTCCCTCCCTTCCCCTATGATCCTCTGTTTTATTTCTTAAATTCTACATGAATTCTTTTTTTTAAAAAAAGATTTTATTTATTTATTTGACACAGGCAGAGAGAGATCACAGGTAGGCAGAGAGGCAGGCAGAGAGAGGAGGAAGCAGGCTCCCTGCTGAGCAGAGAGCCCGATGCAGGACTCGATCCCAGGACCCTGAGATCATGACCTGAGCCGAAGGCAGAGTCTTTAATCCACTGAGCCACCCAGGCTCCCTCTACATACATTCCTGATGTGCTTGCAACGAGGGTTAAATGCCCACAGAGTGCTTCGCGAATCCCCAGCCCGAGCTCAGTGACAGGGGGTTGAGCCCCACTGCTATTCTGCAGCAAAAGGGTATAAAGAGCCTTGGCCTGTGGGGTCAACCTTGGGGTTACCAGTGCAGGCCTAACAAAGCACTACACACGGGTGACTTACAGCGACCGAGATGTGTTCTCCCTCAGTCATGGAGACTGGAAGTCAGAACAAGGTGTCAGCAGGGCCACATGCCCTGAAGGCTCTAGGGCAGAGCCCTGGCCTCGCCCAGCCTCTGAGGCTGCTGTGTCCCTGCTCCCCGGCTCCCAGCTGCTCTCCCCACCCTGTGCCCCTACATCATGCTCCATATTCTCCTCTCTGTATGTCCTTCACGTGGCCTTCTTGTAAGGACAGCAGCCACTGGATTGGGAGCCCACCCACATCCAGGGTGACCTCACCTTAACTAAACTACACCTGCAAAGACCCTATTTTCAAATAAGGTCACATCCCCAGGTACTGAGTGGACATGAATCGGGGGGGACACCATTCTGCCCTGTATAGCCTGGGAGGTCAGGTCCTCACAAACCACACACTTTCCTCTGATCCAGCTTCAGTTACTTTTCTCTTGGGGCATCACAAATTCCCATCTAAAAGGCGGGCCCTGGAGGTCCTCTGAAACCCCTCCCACCCTGACACACTGGGTTTCCTTAGATGCTTCTGGAACCTTCTCAAGCATGTATGTCAGGCAGCAGGAACAGGACTGAGGAGGCCCAAGACCTGTGTGTTCCATGTTGCTTCAAGGAAGAGGGTCTCTGTGACAGTACTGCAGATGTCCCCAGAACACCAAGCCATTGGGGAAGATTTGTGAAGTTAGAGGCCATGATGGGGGTCCAGATTCAGCTTTAGTGAGGCTTGAACTCTGGGCAAGTCCCAGCTCAGAATCAGAACAAGCGAACCTGATCCCATGCAGCTGCCTTGCTCTCCTAACTCACAGGACACACGCAGACTCACCTCCTTGTCAAAAGAGGAGTCAGAGAAAACTGGATTTAGCATGGCAGGTCCCGAGGGACATCTGAGGTCAGCAACTAAGCAAAAGCATGCCGCTGAGTGCATGGCCAGGGGCCACCAGACAAGCGGGGATGGCGGAGCAGGGGAAGGGGTTTCAGATGGGAATTTGTGGGAAACCTGCTCCGCAGCACATCCGTGATGTGATTTGACCACGTTGCAAATAAAAACGTGACACTCCCCTCCATCGACACAGGTCTTGTTTCCTCACAAAAGTCTTTTACACCTGTGATCTTTGTTGATTTTATTCTCAAGAGTTGTGAGTGGGCAGGAACAGGAGGGAAGCTGAAGCCCAGAGTGGTAATGGCCTTGACCCGGGTGGTGTTAACCCTGGGCCTCCGCACCACACACACACACACACACACACACACACACACACACACACACACACGGAGGCCCTTCCAGTGCTGCTTCCATGGTGGCTCAGCCAGGACGGTGCTCTTCAGAATCACCACCCAACAAAACGTTAAGGTAATAACTTTTCATGAGGACAATTTTTTTCATCATTCTTGGATGGAGTATGAGCACTTACACCTTTATAGGATTTCTATTTTTTATTGATTTATGACGTAGAATATAAATAAAAGCAGATCAAGAGAAGCCTGGAAGACTCCCTTCTCACCCTTAAGCCACTCCAGATACATGTCTCAGAGTGGATCCTGGGGCTGTCCTGACCCCCAGGAGGCACAGGATGGGAGGCAAGGCTTTATCCTCCTGGAGAACATGATCTTGGGAAAATAACCTCGCTCTGCCAAGATGAGCTTTAGCATAGGTTCTGCAGAGGACACAGCCCTGGGAGAAACTCTGGGCCATCCCATTTACTTTCCCAGCCTTGGGCGGGACAAGGAGTAGGTTAGACTGTGCTGCAGGGCGGGTTTCCATAATGGGAGGAGCCGGTTCGGTGGTTGGCCGGTGGCTGGTTTGGGGCTTTGGCCCGGTGAGCTGCATGGCCCTTAGGCAAATATTTGGGGCTTGATTTTGGTTGTGGTTTTAAACAGAGAAAATGCATAAATGAGTCTTGCGGAAGTGGTATTTTATAGTTATAGGAAGAATTAACATTCAACAGTCCCTGTTGGGTGGCAGCTAAAATTGTTCTCTCAGCTCTGTGGCTCTCATTCAGCTTCGGCCAACAGCTCAACCACAGGAAATCACAGGACAGAGAGTCCCTGGGTGTCAGAGAAAGGCACAGAAGGAGGGAAATAGAGCCAGGGCTATGGGCTCATGCAAGGCCCCACAGTTGGAGCGAGATGATTGGACTGTGTGGGTGGGGGTAGGAACCATGTCTGGCCATGGCAACATTTGTCCCCGGGATCCATCAGAGTGGGTGTCTGCGGGGTGGGCTGAGTGAGGGAAGGCCGACTGGGAGGGAGGGGCGGGCATCAGGGGGAGAACACAGGCCAGCACTCCGCGATCTGGACCCCCATTCTAAGCCTGACAAACAATAAGCAGTAGGCGGAGAGTGGGCATAGAGAGAGTAGGTGAGGCTTGAACAGATGTCTCAGGGAGGGAGGGAAAGGACAGGGCAAGACTGAGAGGACCAGGACTCCAAAGTGGGGTCCACTTTTCATGTTGGGGACCTGTGGCTGGCCTGGGCCTGCTCTTGGTCAGAGGAAAAACAGATAATCAGGAATGTTTTCCCCAATAATCCTGGCCACACACACCCTTAACATGGACTCTGAGCCTCAGGCCTCCCTACTTCCTCTGCTGGAGGCTGTGGAGAATGAAGGGGAAGCTGGGCTGGAAGGGACAGGAGGTACCCGCTGCCCCCCAAGAAGAAGGGAACTGGTGACAAGCTACAAATCTGCCCAGACTGGAATCTTGACCATCTGATATCTAATATCTCATTGGTTATTGAAATAGCCTGTGAGGCTCCACTTCACAGATGAGAAAATGGTCCCTCTGAGTTCTCTTCTTATATGGTTCAGTTTTCTGGTCAATATTGATAAACCAAACAAAGAAAGACTGTTAGTGGATTTTAATTTAATAAGGAGTTAATTCCTTCTTGACCCCATGGACAGAACCCCCAGTGGGTTTTGTTGATGAACTGGTAGGGAAATACCCAATACCAGAGAAATAAATCTCAGCAGCGGCTCAGTCAATGCTCTTTGAGCATGTACTATGGGCAAGACACTATCTTTTCCTCCGCTTGTCATGTTTACTCCTTGCTCCCCTAGAAGCCGGGTGCCGTTATGATCTCTAGTTCATGGATGCTGAAACTGAGACTCTGAGACATGGATTACCTTGTCCAGGGCCATCTGATACTTTTATCAGCCTATGCCCAATAGTGGATCTCTGGGAAACAAAAAGAGGGGATCTTGAGGTGGTGTAATCTGCTAGTGGGGAGGGAGGTGGGAGCAAGAAGAACAGAGAATCAGGAAGGTTATTTTTTGAACAGTGGGCAGGGTAAATGGAAGTCAAAAGTTTAGAAAGCAAATCTATTTTTTAAAAGATTTTATTTATTTATTTTACAGAGAGAGAGAGAGAGAGAGCACAAGCAGGGAGAGCAACAAGTAGAGGGAGAGGGAGAAGCAGTTTACCCTCTGAGCAGGGAGCCTGATGTGCGGCTTGATCCTAGGACCCTGGGATCATGACCTGAGCCAAAGGCAGACGCTTAACTGACGGAGCCACCCAGGTGCCCCTAGAAAACAAATTCAGACTTTAAAAACTCTGTATCTATTTTGTTATTTCTTAAAAGCCATACCCCATCTTATAGAATATCTACAGACATTTGGGCTTTAAGCTGTGTCCTTTGTTTCATCGGGTGTGGATAAAAGCAGTCACGTGGAGGAGAATATTCTGGGGATAATGACTTCTATGATACGGTATGTGAGACCAGATCTTTATGGAAAATAAGCTCCTCGATTTACAAAGTTGGGGCCCGGTTTTATAAGCAGACCTCAGTGATTCTGCAAGACGGGTTCCAGACCACTGCAATCAAGCAAGTCAAATGCATGTTTCGGTTTCCCAGTGTGTATGAAAGCTATGATTACATGATACTCTGGTCTATTAAGTGCGTGATAGTGTGAAGGCTGAAAAAACAAAGTAAGGACCTTCATATAAAAGAATTTCATTGCTAAAAAATCGCTAACCATCATCTGAGATTTCAACGAGTTGTGATCACTGGTCATAGATCACCACAACACATAGAATAATGATTTTTTTTAAAAAGTCTAAAATGTTGTGAGAATTAGCAAGATGTGACACGAGACACGAAGGGAGTGAATGTTGTTGGGTGTCGGGGATGGTGCGTGATCCACCCCTCCCAAGCCACCAGAAACTATGGTGGAGGTACCCGTGAATGTGAATGAACGTCCCTTTGGGCTTCCCCCCCTTCCCACCTCCGTCCGCCTAGAATCTGGAAAGCCGCGTACCCTGTGGGCCAGGGCAATATATCCTTTGTGTGCTTATCCAAGACATATCGATCATTTAATCCTCCTCCTGGTAATCATATCTCTGTATCTCTTATCTTGATTCCTTGCTCCCTCTGCCTCAATGGTCTCAGCTTCTGTGGATTTAAGTAATCACTCTGCACCCTAAGGTGATGTGACTCTATTCATAAACTTCCCTTTTTTCCTGACCTTCACTTTTACTACGTGTTTATAACACTTTCCTTTATAGTGGAAATCAGTAGTTGATAATTATAACCTGCATAGATACACTTTGATTGAGACTATATCAATACTAATATACTTAATAGTTTAAATGTAGTTACTTAAAGTTTCCACAACCACCCATTCACCTTTTGCCTGTGTGACCACTCTGCCCTGCACGGCCAGAGGAGAAAACATTCCATTGAGATAAGATAGACAGAACCAACTGTTTGCCTAAAGCTAAATTGATGTGACTTATCATGCACCCTTCCCTTGAGATGATCTGTAACTAAAAAGCTTTAAATAAAGAACCCTGAAGATACAGTTTTCAGGAGAACCCCACAGCACTCTTCTGGTCCGGTCTCCTCACATCACCGGCTCCGTCGCCACCTTCGGGGAACCCTGACTGTTGCCGGCCGGCTCCCAGCGGTTGGGAAAATGGTACCAACAGACCTGTTCCGCTCCTCCCGGGGCTGCACCCCCTTCAATGGCGCCATCAAAACCATGGTGTCCGGTGTCGTCGGCGTGTGACTAAGGGAAACACTACAGAATGAAGTGTGCCTGCACTCTGTTTCGAGAAGAAGTTCCCAAACTCTCACTGGGCACCTGTCCCGGGCAGACCCGCTCTCTTCCTGGTTCTCAGCTGGGCCAGGCTCTGCTTCATCTTCTTTTAGCTAAGAAAGATCACTGGGTCTGAAGAACTGGAAGGAACTAGAGCCTCCAGCGTCCCACTGCCCTTTTCAGAGGAAGGCCCCAGACTTTTCTTCCAGTGGTGAGCCCTGGAAGCCAGATGCACCGCAACCAGGGAGAATTCCCTGGGGCAGGGTCTCTCCTGTCATTACAGACCCAAGAGCTTGAGGTGAAGGAAATAAGTGAAGGTTTGAACATACACAGTGGTTGGGGCGCCCAGGTGGCTCAATTGGTTAAGTGTCTGCCTTCGGCTCAAGTCCTGATCTCAGGGATCCTGGAGCCCAGCATCGGGCTCCCTGCTCAGCAGGGAGTCTGCTTCTCTCTCTCTGACTCACCTCCCCCCTTTTTCATTTTCTATTTCTCTCTCAAAAAAACACAAAAAACAAAACAAAACAAAACACTTTGAGAACATCCACGGTGGTGCCTCTCCCTAGGATCTCATATTCTGGATGAAGACCGGTTGGTATGATAGGGGAGGACGATGGGGGAGGGGTTGAGAGGTGATCACTACCCAGCCCCACAACGTGCTTCATAAAGCGCATGCGCCTCCAGGGCGGACCGCCCTGCGGGGGTTGCAGGTCACTGCACGGCAGAGCAAGAATCGTTAGATCTGTGTTACAGGTGAGGAACATGAGTTCGGTCAATCCGTCCAGTATGAGCCATGGTGGCCCCAGGCCCAGAATCCACAGCTCTTCTTACTTTTCCTCCCGTGTCCTTTCCCCTCTGACTTACATCTTACCCCTGAGGCTGTGGCAAGGGACCCCGGGACACAGGCACAAAGCATACTCTTGGATCTCCTGAAATTCCTCCGCCTGGACTCAGGGCCGCGGGCACTGGTGTCCCCCATGGACACCGTGTAAGCCGCACGCATGGGTGGTAAATGTGGAGGCCCATGGGGAGAAAGTTCCATCGGCCAAGATGGCCTGGCAGCCCTCACTCCGGGCAAGAAAATGGCAGAAGAATCTCGACCTGCTGCCTTGAAGCCTGAGAATCACAGGGCTTAGGGGAGAAAGAACATAGGAGTGATCTAGTCAAACCCCTGAGGCTAAAAGGCTAAAATCCATTTCCCTGTCACTTCCTCCTAGACCCGGGGCGGCAGTTCCCACCCCCCCACCCCCCCCACCCCCGCTTTTAATAAGATTTTATTTATTTATCTAAGAGAGAGGCACACAGTGAGAGAGAGAGAACAGAAGCAGAGGGAATGGGAGAGGGAGAAGCTGGCTTCCCACTGAGCAGGAAGCCCAATGCGGAGCTCCATCCCAGGACTGGGATCATGACCTGAGCCGAAGGCAGATGCTTAACTGACTGAGCCACCCAGGCGCCCCTAGACCTGAGTTTTAATGCCTGGGACCATATAGAACACATCGACAGTTCTTCCAAGGGTTAGCCTCAGAAATGTAAAAAAAAAAATCTTGGCCCAAAGATGTAAAGCTCAGGATTTATTCCCTTCCATGGAAGTGCATAAGCACAGTGACCCGAAGCTGAACTCCACCGGTTTTTGTTCAGAGAAAATGCTCTCACCCACATAGAAACGCCAGATCTACTCACCACCCAGGTGGCCCCCAGGAAGGCCTATGGTAGGCATGGGAAAATCACATGAATACAGAGTTTTGCATCTTACATCTTTCTGTAAAGTGCTCTGTTTTTGGTAGCAACGTGGGGTGTGAAAATCTGACCATCATCTCAAGTGAATTCAAGACTCTTCCTGGGCTCTAGTGAGATGGGAAATCCTCAGGTTTAAGTTGTCCAGGGAAGAGCACAGATGGGAAATGCCTGAATGTTGAGGTGCTAAGCTGCTTCCCCTCTGCTTCCTGGGGGTCCATGAAGGGTTAATGAAGTTCACAGAGGAGTCACAGAGATGGGGCTTATCCTTCGTTGAATCCCCAGGGCCTGGGACCAAGGAGGTAGGCAGTCACACCATCAGACTTGTTTCCTTCCCCCGATCTGTATCTCTTCTTAAACATTCTAGAACAGAACAAACTCAATTTTAGAAGCCACCTCAGCAGTAAGCAGAGGCACGTGGGCCTGCCCTGGTACTTGGCCTCTCACCCTACTGGCCCCCATGAGAGGTGGGATCCCAGTGCCCTTCCATTGCCCCCTCTGTCACCCCTCCCCACACGACATCCCCAGGGAGGCCAGGCTCAGCTGAGTCATTCTCTGAGCTCTGTGTCCAGCCATGGATGCTAAGATCAAGGACAAGGCTGCTGGATCAGTTGGTCCCAGGCAGGGGGGGGAGGTGGGGGGGGTGGAGAGCAGGGGTGGGGGTGGGAGGAGGGAGGCAGTCACCAGGACCACCTGTTTCCATGACTTCCTGGTTTCCTTCCTGACTGGTGGGTTGTGAGAGGTGGGGGAAGGGGCACAGGCAGGGAGCAGTGCTGAGTAGAGAAAGACCTAACTCCACTCTCTTCTTCCAGCTCCCCCAGTCACACAGGGAGCGCTGCTGAAACCATGTCTCACCTTCACAGAATTTAGATCAAGATCCACCCAAGGAAAACCAAGTCACTAGTGACGGGTCTCAGTTTCTGTTGACCCCAAGTCAGAACGCAGCAGAAAAGCTTCTAAAAAGCCAAAAGTTAATTTTTTTTAAGATTTTATTATTTATTTAACAGAGAGAAACACAGCCAGAGAGGGAACACAAGCAGGGGGAATGAGAGAGGGAGAAGCAGGCTTCCCGCCGAGCAGGGAGCCCGATATGGGACTCGATCCCGGGTCTCCGGGATCATGACCTGAGCCAAAGGCAGTTGCTTAACCAACTGAGCCACCCAGGCGCCCCCAAAAGTTAATATTTTGAGGAGATTCAATTTAACTTCTGTGTTTTACCTGTTTATTACATGTTCCCCTTCTATTTTTCCTGTCTCCCTAGTCATATTTTCCTACAGTCCTAAATCCCCCAGATTAAAATTCTTGTGTGCTTGTGTGCGTGTGTGTGTGTGTGTGTGTGTGTGTGTGCGTGTTAGTAGTTGAGAGTAATGTGGCTGAAAACAGATACCTGGTAAGAGAAACACAAGGACGTTCCAGAGAAACCCTGAAGGGGATTGGTAAAGGTGCCAGCCAGAGGGGCCCAGTGTCTCTCTCCTCCTAAGGCCACCAACCCTGTTCCATTCCGCTGCAGGTTTCCAAGGCTGAGCCCTTCTACTTCCATCCGACCTGTGACAGGCACAGAAATTTTTCAATAGAACTAAGGTAGGGGCACAGAGGCGCAGACCCGCAGAGACGGAACCCTCTAGAACGACTCACGAGGCCCTTCCTAACAGGGTTCCAACCCACTCTTCAGCCTCTTCTATTGACAGTGTGGACTCCTCCCCACTCTGTCTCACAGCCTCCCCCCCTCCTTTCCCATCCCCTATGTGCAGGCTAGGCCTGTCTACTTGCCAACCTTCTTCCCCTGCCATCCTTTCTCGGCCTAACCAGCTCAAGGTATTCATTCGATGTTCGTTCAAAATCCAGCTGATGCCCAGTTCCTAAGCTTTACCAGACCTTCTGTCCTCTGCAGGCGAGGTTCTGGGTGTTCTCACAACCCTGGGTATACAACTTTATCGTGATGTCAATGGCCGCCCATTGTAACTGCTCCTTCCATGCGTCTCTCTTCCTACTGGTCTTCGGGTTCTATGACTCATGCTAATAGCTTGTTGAAGCTCTACAGGTTTATTTTCCTGATCAAACGATCCACTGATAGTACATCAAAGAGAGTTAGAACGGATGCAGTGAGGCATTTTCAAGTCCACAAACCGAATTGATTTTTCCAAGGACTTTATCAAATTTTATATGAACTTAATTATTAAATTAAGAAGCAGCTTTAAAAACTGCCAAGTCATGCTGTTATCCACTTACAGTAGCATTTGCAGCTCAAAATCGCTGTCATCAATAGAACCTGTGATTCTTGGAAAGTTTCATAAGATATCAGCTCATTGGCTGATGTTGGGAGGGCTGTGACTGGGTCCCCAGGTAAAGATTCTGTGCAATTGGTGAACATCCATGGTCAAGCTGGGGGTCCAGGAAGGCAGAGAACATTTCTTTCTTTCTTTTTTTTTTTTTTAAAGATTTTATTTATTTATTTGACAGAGAGAAACACAGTGAGAGAGGGAACACAAGCAAGGGGAGTGAGAGAAGGAGAAGCAGGCTTCCCGCCGAGCAGGGAGCCCGATGTGGGGCTCGATCCCGGATCTCCGGGATCATGACCTGAGCCGAAGGCAGTCGCCTAACCAACTGAGCCACCCAGGCGCCCCAGCAGAGAACATTTCTACTGCGATATTTCTTTTTACTTTCTGTTTGCTTCTCTATATTTTCTATACTATATAGGTATCACTTTTGTATTGAGAAAAAGAAATATGTAAGTATGAAATAACAAGCAATTAGTCTGATTAAAACTAATAAATCTCAGTGAGGAGGAAGGGAGGGAAGAAAGAAGACTCTTGATCAAAGATATTTCTGCCCCCACTCCCAACCTGCAGCTTGAGCCCTTTGCAAGAGGTCTGATTGCTGTCCCAAGGGTCACACCAAAATCAGACGGCCAGAACTCCCAGTAGGGGGCGGGGGGACACCCTGGGAATTGCAAGGGCCCTTCTTCTGCCCAGCTGTCATGTGCTCCTGTGCCCATTGCTCAGACAGACTGCAGATGGCCCCACAGGGGGCCCTGGAAAAGCATGCCATTTGGGTTCTAAAGCAGTTCTGGACCTGAGACAAGGAGCTCCTTCTTGGTTTCCACATCTCTTCAGGGGCTCACGTGGCCGTCTCCCAGGGATTTCATGACATGAATTATAAACCAGATGGTGGTACATACACAGGAGGGCTTCCTGGAAGTAGTGTTGGTTCCAGAAGAATGCAAAACACAGAGATACGTATAAGTAGAAGTCCCACCACCTTTTGAGTGTTCGTGATCACTGCATGAGCTGAAAAACACGCAAATGTTCATGACCATACAGGCAGAGACTACGATTGTTCGCAATTTACAAATGATAAGGCCAACTCACCAGAAAGTTAGGTAAATTGTCCAACAGGTCACATAGCTAGGAGCCAGACTCTGAGCCCAGACGGTTGCTAGCAGAGCCTGTGTTAGTAAAGCATGGTTTATGCTGAAGCACACAGACACACACACACACACACACACACACACACACACACACACGCCCCCTTCGCAACCCAAATGCTTCCTGGGGTCTAGTCCCTTTCTACAGTTTCGATTCTGAATTTTGTTTCTTTAAAACTGAACTGAGCACAAGATGTCATAAGCAACTAATGAATCATTGAGCACTACATCAAAAGCTAAAGATGTGCTATATGTTGGCTAATTGAATTGAAATCAATCAACCAATCAATCAATCAACTGCCCCAATAAACTGCTAGCAGTTTGCCTCTGGGGAGTGGGAATATGGGATCAGGGTGCATGAGGGGGCCTTTATTTTCTTTTTACACTGTTATGTCTTATTGCGATTTTTCTCCGTGAACACGTATTATGTTAATAGAATTAATAAAAAGATACATTGCTTCTTGTTGGTAAAACTGTGTTTCAAAAAAATTTTTTTCAGTTGATGGAATTTTAAAAGCCTTTGTCATTCGCAGGTTTTGGTGCCTTATTTACCTAATGCCCCGGCTGATGGAGATCTTTCCTCTTTCCGATTCATGCTGGAATCCAGCCTGGGTTTCCCGATTTCCTTACCTCCAGCTTTCAACCTCAGCAGCCCAAGCAACCCAACCCCTTCCTGTGGTTTCCAGCTCAGGCTGCCCAGTGGGAGGGAGGAGAAAGCAGGAGGAGGGAGAAAGGAGGGGGAAAGAGGAGAGGAGGGAAGGAGGAGGGAAGCATGGGGAGAAGGGAAAGGGGAGGATGCCTGTGCTGAGCCCCATGGGAGAAGCCAGACCTGGGCCCCTGTAGCAGGGACTGCTCGCTTGATGGAAACAGGGTCAGGTCATAGTCTAAGCCTCCAAAACCCAAGGCCCAGGGAAGGTGAATATGCACAGAGAGATCAGGATCTGGGGGCAGGCAGGCTGAAACAAGGGAAGTGAGGTCTAGATCTTTGTGGGAGGAAAAGGAGGCACTGCTGGGGGTGCTAGGGTCCTGGGTCTCTGCACCCTCAGTGCTGTCTCTACTGCTTTCTTTCCAGGTCCAGAGGGGTCTGAGGGGAAGCCTCCACAAAGCGGGTAGATCCAGGAGGGGCCCAAGATCCTGTCCCCCCCAGCTTGAATCTGCCTCCAGCTTGCAGTCTGTTTTAAATAAGTTTCTAGGGGCGCCTGTGTGGTTCTGTCAGTTATCTCCCCCTCTCTCTCTCCCAAATAAATAAATAAAATCTTAAAGCAAATAAATAAATAAGTTTCTGGAGGAACGCGAACTTGCCCTCATGCATTACTTCCTCAGAGTGGGGACTGTCAGGCAGAGGGGCGAAAAGAAGGAGGCTGGCTCCCTCCCGTTATGTGTACCATTTAGTGATGTCACTTTCATCTCTCAAAAGCATTCCCCAGCAGACCCTCTCTGCACCCTGCTCAGGGAGCCCAGCCCTGCTAACAGACCAGCAAGGGGGCAGTTGGAGCCTGTCTGTCTGCCTTGCTCCAGGAGAATTCATTAACCGGCCATCAGCTCTTCTGTCACCAGAGACCTCAGTGCTGGGTTCTCCGGGTACAATGTGTTGAGTGTGCAGAATATTCCCCGTGGTAGGTCAAAGACTGAGTCCCTCCAATGCTGAGAGCCCATAGTCCCTGTGGGACACTGTCTTTGCTACTTCCTCTGCAAACAGCAGTTCTGAGCATTTGCCTTTCTTCTCTGGCCACCTTCAGGACAGCATCAGGGCTGGGCTTCAGCCACTACTGCTGTAAATATTTGCTCGTCTGGACAATGCTCTGTCATATTAACCAGGAAGCAATGAATGAGAAGGCTTTCTGCTCCCTTAGAAGATGCTGTCCAGGCAGGCTCTGAAATGTTCTCTGTTCAAAAAAACCTCAGATGTCCAAATATTTACCAAGAATGTGATCAACACTCCTTGTTTAGCGCAGCCAGTATCCCTGGGTGTTAGGAAGAGGAGGCCCTTGGGTGTGGAGGCCCACCTCCAGAGAGAGCAGGTGCCCTCTCTGAAACCCAGCTTTCCAATAGAAATGCCAGCTCCCTGCAGTCCTTGACCTTTCATCATGCTGTCTTTGATGTGCCTTCGGGATGACTCTCCAGCTACACATCATACATGGAACCCTGGACCCTGGCTACATGAGATTTCTCCAAACACACAGATCCTTTCTAATGATTTGGGTCTATAGGCATCACTCCACCTGGCATATCCTTTCCAGAAGGCTCCTCTTGGCAGCATCAGCCACAAGTGATTGACTTGTGGGCACAGATGGAAGCTTTGTAGTGACCCCATGCATGCTGTGATATGATTTCATGGCTTTGTCATTGGTCTATTCAACTATAAATGTCACTTCCTCCATACGCCCTCAAGACTCCCACCCTCCAAAGTAAATGTGATCTCTTCCTACTGGCATTCTTTTAGCACCCAAGTCATTTTCATTTTCCACCTTTAATAGCAATCATTTGAATAGCTTATTCCACTTCCCTGCTAATCTCTGGGTTCCTTAGGGTAGTGGCTGTGTCTTACTCACCTCTACCATCTCCTTAGTATGGATCATTCCTTGCTTGGAGTCAGTGCTGTCCGGGTGGCTGGATTGATGTTCTTTTCTGGGGATGGCCAGCTAAGAGCACACTCATCTTGGATACTCTTCATGACAAGTGGATTTCAAAAGGGGGCTGATTGGTTTCGTGCTCCTGTACTGGGAAAGGCACTGTTCCAAAATAGGACTGGAGGCCCAGGGCAACTTGCTAGGGTGGGAGTGGGGTTAGTAGGGTTGGTGGATAAATTACAGGCACCCAATTAAGTGGTGTATACATATAAAGGCATCCTAAATTCCTAAGTATTGCATGTTCATTGTTTACCTGAGGTTCAAATTGAACTGAGTGTCCTGTATTTTTAATTCCTAAATTTAACCCTAGGTGATGGTGCCAGGGAGAAGAAGGCACTGGAGACTGTCTCCACAGACTTTCTAGGACAATTCTGTCCTCCCAAACTGTTTCTTCCAGAAGGAACAGCCTGGGGAGACAGAGGGCATGAGTTCAGCCAAGCTGACTCCCTTTCTGGGGTGCTCCACACTCTCAAGTCTCCTGGTGCTTGCAGAAAAAGGCTCTCTGATGTTTCACCACCACCTCCCTCTTGGGCCTGGATTCCTCTGAAGGCCAGCTTTAGCGAGACCCAGGTAGGGGGAAGCTGAGCATAGAAATGGTAGAAAGCCCTTGAAAGGCATTTTAATGCCTTTAGCTATAAACTTCATTAGGTCTGGACCAAGCCTATCTCATTCATCATTGGGTCCCCAGAGCCTTGCATAGGCCCTGACATAAAGCAGGTACTCAATAAATATTTACTAAATAAATAAAGATCTTGGTGCTATTGGGCCTTCTCCACTCATGATTGGGCTTACCTCATCTATAGGGATAAAAATGTGCAGGAACAGAAGCTGGCAGTAAGCCTTCCTTTTATAGGGCTCATCACTAATTTCCATTACCTGGTAAAGTGTCCAAGTGCATTAGGCTGATTTGGATTTAAAATCAATTAATGCTTCCTCAGGGGACATGGCTACTAGAAAAGCAAGATAAAACTACATCTTTTTAAGTTAATTTATTTCCATTTAAGGGTAATTAATACTTTCATTGATGTGAATTTAGAAAACAGGAACAGCGCCATGAAGGGGAGAAGTTCCTGCTGCATCAGGACCACAGGCAGACAGAGGATCCTGGATTCTGATCAGAAGTAGGTGTTCGTGGTTGCAAAGATCCTGGAAGCCAGAGGAGCCATCAGGCAGAGGACAGCAGAAATAGACAAATGTAATGAAGGCCTGGCTTTGGATGACAGTGGCGCCATAGAAGTGACATCATGGGGTGGGATCAGTGCGCCTCAGTGGACCAGGGACAATTAGAAAGGATTTCCAGCTTTCCGAGTTGGTGACTGAGGGAACGGTGAAGGTACCAGCCAAGACTTAGTTGCAAACAACAGAAACTACTTCCGGATCTCTAAGAAGAAATGGAATGTATTGGATATACATGTATTAGAGCTCACTCAGTCAGTGTAAATGTTGGAGAACCAAACTCAGAAAACAGGTAGAAACTAAGAAAAGCTGGGATCCAGGTCGTACCACAAGAGCAGCCTGGTCAGATACAGCCAAAGTATCCCTATCTTTGGACACTTGCTGCACCTGCTCTCTTCTACTGCTCCTGTGAATAATCTGTAGCCTTGTGTCACACTCAGGAAGCAAAATCTTTTTTTGTGTGGTCTGAATGGCCATGCCTACGTTGTGTGCCCATGCCCCAGTCATTAGGGAGCAAGTGTGGGAATGTCTGGCTCTCTTCGAACTCACAGTTATTGGAATTTCCTCCAAATAGGATAAGGGACCAGATGACAGGAAACTCCTCACCACCACCAAAAAAGGAGAGACAGCAATGATCGCATTAAAGTGGGGGAAGACAGGAAGAAGAGCAGGTTTGTATGCTCAATTTTAAGCATCTTAAGGGTAAGACATTCTTCAGTATCCAGGTGGGGCTGTGGACAGAGGTTGACATCAGAGATGCTCCTCCAGGATCTGTCTTCAAAAAGGTGACAGTCCATTGGTATAGCACCTCACCTGGGTCCCTGTGGCTTCTCCAGCCATCCTTGCATTCCGCATCTTCAATAACCGACCTCTTCTGAGAACCTGAGGCTGGAGGCAAGGGCCCTGCGGAGATGAAATTCTGGCTGTGTACTCTTTTCCCAGAAGTCCCAATTCCTGGTTTGAGTTTCTAGTCATGAAAAACGACTAGCAAATAAAAGAAATCAAGCTGGCTGGGATCAGGACATAAAGACAGCTTTCCCTACAGCTGTTGTGAAATAAGCTGGAAGAATCTCCCCTCTTTAAGACTCCATTGTCTTAATTTCTAGGTTCAACTCATGCTTTGGGAGCAGAAAAACCTCAAGGTTAGCACAGGGATTCTGGAATGTTCCGAGCTGCGGAGCCTGTGAACAAGGACATTTATGGATCATTTAGTCCAACCTCCCATTTTATACATGAGGGCCAAAGGCTCAGAGGATCCCACAAATTGCAGCATGCTTTCCAGTTCTCTGATCATGAAAAAGTGACACAACCTTTCACCCACCCCTTTGCCCATCCTGCCAACCCTGCCACCCACCTGAGAGGAAGGGAGGCCTTGTGGAGGATGCAGCTGGGTGGAACACCTCCTTTTCCCCTGGAGGCAGTGACGTCTATCACTCCTAGGAGATTATTAAAATACTGCTATTGTTAAATTTTGGCGAGTAGATTCTGGGTTATTCTCTTGTGAGGGCTTGTGATGAGTCACTATAGCACATCCTCAGGAAGAGGCTGGCTGGACTCCTGAAATGGAAGTGAACTTGGCACCCAGTGAATCTAGGCTGTGAACTGGAGGTTCTTGTGGCCACTCTCAATAATGGGTGAGGGTTTGTTGTACATGTGATATGCATGGGGCAGATCATTTTTTTTTAAGATTTTATTTATTTTACAGAGAGAAACACAACCAGAGAGGGAACACAAGCAGGGGAAGTGAGAGAGGGAGAAGCAGGCTTCCTGCAGAGCAGGGAGCCTGATGCAGGGCTCGATCCCGGGTCTCCGGGTTCATGACTTGAGCCGAAGGCTGTCGCTTAACCAACTGAGCCACCCAGGCGCCCCTGGGGCAGATCATTAATGTACGATTATACATGGCATGTAGTAATGCGGTATGGCACTAATGCATGACTTACCTAAGTGTGGTATTTTTTTATTATTGTCTTTAATACTGTAATGGCACAGTAGAGTCATGCTTATCTATTTAAGGGCAGGTATCAAGCAACAGTTTAAACAGAATTTCAACTTTTGGTGATAGTGCAGCTGTTGCTTCTTCCTTGAGTCTCAGGGAGAATTATTGTCCTCCCTTCCAGATTTACAAGATTCTTCATTTCCTGAGGTTGTTTTCAATGACACCTGTAATAGGCATGAGAATTAAGGTATTGAAAAAGTACAAGATCGACGCTAGTTGACCAATCATGATAAATGAGTGTTCAACTAGTTGTCCTCTGATTTATGTTAATGTTACTGGGTCCATTACTGATAATCAGAATAAGCATTGTCATATTTAGCTGTTTTGATATATGAAGTATAGGAAAACGGCTAGAATTAAGATAGAGAAGATTAGGGCTACTATTCTCATTTATTAGGGATTGAATGAAGGCTTGCATAGGCAAATAAAAAGTATTATTCAAGTTTAATATGTGGTGGGATATATAGAGGTTTGGCTGGGATGTTGCTGTCTGGGTCTCCAATGCAGTCAGGCAGGAATAGTACTAGAGCAGATGGTGTTAGAATAAGGAAGAAGAGTCCTAGAATATCTTTATTTGTATATATGGGTGGAATGGGATTTTATCTGACTCAGATAATATTCCTAATAAACCATTAAATCCTGCTTCATGGAGAAATTACAAATAGAATACTATAATTGCTGAAATAATGAATGGGAAGATGAAGTGAAAGACAAAGAATTGGGCTAGATCACTGTCTGGGAACCCTATTTCTGTCCATTCTACTAAGGTTTGTCATGACGGTTGCTCTTCAGAGAGATATTTGTCTCCGTGGTAAGATGTAGCCTATAACTGCTGTGGCTTTTACTTTGTATAATAAGGGTAACTCTGATGTCCTGTGTTTCTGAGAATGTTTATGACCCAGAGTATCTTTAAAAATCTTTTTAAAAAGCAGCTAAAGGGCACCTGGGTGGCTCAGTGGGTTAAGCCTCTGCCTTCGGCTCAGGTCATGATCTCAGGGTCCTGGGATCGAGGCCCGCATCGGGCTCTCTGCTCGGCAGGGAGCCTGCTTCCTCCTCTCTCTCTGCCTACTTGTGATCTCTCTCTCTGTCAAATAAATAAATAAAATCTTAAAAAAAAAAAGCAGCTAAATATGGAGGCTCCATCAGTATGTATGTCGAATGATTCATCCATAGTTTACATCTTGGCAGATAGGAGTTACTGATGAAAAGGCAGTTCTTCCATCTGGTATATGATGTATCGCTAGGAAGAGACTGTTAAAATTTGTAGGACTGAATTCCTAAAAGAGAACCCAAAAGTTCATCACGTTATGTCTGATGGGCCTGGAAGGACAATGAATGAGTTGTTAATGATTTTGATCAATGAGTGAGATTTTCTGATGTTGGTTGTTAATATTCTTATTGTTGAAATTTTAAAAAGAATTTTATTTATTTATTTGACAGAGAGAGAGCAGAGCAGGAGGGAGCAGCCAGCAGAGGGAAAGGGAGAAGCAGGCTACTCGCCAAGTGGGGAGCTGGATTTGGGGATCATGACCTGAGCTGAAGGCAGACGCCCAACTAACTGAGACACCCGGCTACCCCCATATTCTTGTAATTGAAATACAATGGTGATTTTTCATGTCATCAGTGATGGTTAAATTCATGTGGGAATAATCATATATATTTTACTTATTTTATTTTATTTTAAAGATTTTATTTATTTATTTGACAGAGAGAGAGATCACAAATAGTCAGAGAGACAGACAGAGAAAGAGGGGGAAGCAAGCTCCCCGCTGAGTGGAGAGCCCAATGTGGGGCTCGATCCCAAGATCCTGAGATCATGACCTGAGCCAAAAGCAGAGGCTTAACCCTCTGAGCCACCCAGGCACCCCTATTGTACTTATTTTAATGGTGGTATTGGTTATGGTATTATACTGAGTTTGAAAGGTTCTTTTTTAGATCTAACAGTTTTTGAAAATTATTTAGGGGGAGTGCTTGTGGTTTTTGGTTATACAATTGCCATGGCTACTGAACAGTACCCTGAGATTTGAATATCTAACAAGACCATTTTAAGAATATTTCTTTCAGGGTTAGTAACAGACGTAATGGTAACTTCTTATGTTTTAAAGGAAGATGACATAGAAATTGTGTTTCAATTCAATGGTATAGGGGATTGAGTGGTTTATGACATGGGGGATTTGGGATTTTTTAGTGAAGAAGCTGTGGGAATTGCTGCGTTATATAGTTATGGGACCTGGTTGGTGATTATCACTATTTCGATCGTTACTTACTGGTGTCTTGGTTATTGTGGGCCTTACTCATGGAAATTAAATAGGAGTAAGCTTAGGGTTAGTATAATCAGAAAGGAGTATAAGTAGTTTAATTAGGCCTTTTTGGTTAGAAATTAGAGTGGAGGGGTGTCTGGGTGGCTCAGAGGATTAAGCCTCTGCCATCGGCTCAGGTCATGATCTCAGGGTCCTGGGATCATGCCCCACATCAGGCTCTGTGCTCAGCGGGGAGCCTGCTTCCCTTTCTTTCTCTGCCTGCCTCTCTGCCTACTTGTGATCTCTCTCTCTCTCTCTCTCTCTCTCTCTCTCTCTCTCACACACACACACACACACACACACACACACACACATAAATAAATAAGATCTTCTTTTTAAAAAAAGAAATTAGAGTGGAGGTTCTTATTTGAAAATAAGAGATAGATTTTGGTAGCACATTTTCTAGTCAAACTAGGTCTAGAAGTAGTGATGCTGATTTTTGGTTTGCTGACAGGTTCAGAAATGGTGGTCGGTGGTACCTTAGAGTGGGAAAATATCCTAAGATATCTGACAATTTAAATAGCCTTCAGGGATAAATTTAAGTTTTGCGCTGTGAGGTTGAGTTCTAATGCCAGGATGAAACCTGTAATTGTCACAGTAAGGGCCCTTAATTTCAGATAATAAGATACAGTTATCTGTTGAATGGTCATTGGTATAATATTGTAGGAGATTAAAAATCTTTCAAAGATGCTTCCACCTACAATGTATTTAATAGAGGTAATTAGGGAAGGGTTATTTTTATTGATTAAAAGTTTTCTTCCCTCCTCCCATCCCCCTCTTCCCAACTTTTACATCAGCAAACTGAATGTTTACCCATTGGGTAGTCTGCCCAAGTTGATGAAATTGAAACCCTCAGCATCTTCTTTGATTGTTCTCTCTCCTATTCCAACGTTGTTTGTGTCTCTGTTAGACAACTCAGAGATTCCAGGTGTGTCGTAGTGATTGGTGCGTTGTTTAACCATTGGCTCTGTTTCTGGAGCTCAAGATAAAAATCTTGAAGAATTTGAGCAGTTTCTGTGGATAGCCTTGGATAGACATGCTGTTGAGAATAACCAACGTATTTCTCAATAGCTGGTGGGGAGTTGGATCTATTGTTTCCCTGGGAACCACCTTTAATCTTTCTGATGATGGTTTCAGAAACAACTTTTAAATTCAGATTTTGTCCTCGGTTTTCCTTCTTTAAATAACCAGTCTCACACTCTCTGCATAGAGTTCTTTCCCTTATTATTTCCAGTAGTCTTAACTATGTTTATTAAAATTATTCACATCTGTTTGTTCTTAGATTACCCGTAAAACTTCATTAGACATTAGACAAAGTTCTAAGAGGTTTTTGTCTTTTCTGAAAAGTTTGCAATGGAGATAACATGAACTTACTAGACTTGCAGTAAAACAGGCAGAATAAATTTTACATTTAATGCTGATAATTCTAAGGAGATGACCAACAACCTTAAGTTAGCTTTAGTACTGAATATTTTTCAAGATCCTGTAACTTGAAAAACATTTGGGTTACTTTGTATCTTTGAGTTCAAGAATGCCTTTAAACCAATGAAACAGACCTCTTTTACAGATCAATTTAGCAATCCCATCCAGAGGTAGAGAAACTATTTCACATTTACAACATAAATGGACACACATACAAATACACAGACAACATACAAACCAAATTTAAAGATCCAGTTTCCAAATCTATCCCTTTCACAGAACAAATCTAAGTGCAAGATATTACAATTTATGGATCTGTTAAGCAGTCATTGTTCTCTAAAGTCTAATGAATATTGTGGCCAAGCAATGTGGCAAAAAAAAAAAAAAATGGGGGCGCCTGGGTGGCTCAGTTGGTTAAGCGACTGCCTTCGGCTCAGGTCATGATCCCGGAGAGCCGGGATCGAGTCCCACGTCGGGCTCCCTGCTCGGCGGGAAGCCTGCTTCTCCCTCTCTCATTCCCCCTGCTTGTGTTCCCTCTCTGGCTGTGTTTCTCTCTGTCAAATAAATAAAATCTTTTTAAAAAAATTACCTAACTTTGGAGAAGACAGCCCAGAGAGCTGCATGCAAGGATCCAGCAGTTTTCCTACTTTCCAATTAGAACACAGCTGGTTTTATTTAAAGACACCAAAAGCTACCATAACAAATGACCCAAATGAAGCCCAGAGTACCTCCATGAGAATTGGTTCTTTCCAAAAGTTGGGGCTTCACAGACTGAACCAAACAGCTTCCTACTTTTTAGTTCCTCCCTAAAAGTTGGGGCTTCAATGACCAAACCAAATGACCTCCTAGGCACACTTTTTCCAGTCACACACGCAAAAGAGACTAAGAGAAACAAACCCCCGTATTTGGAGGCTACTGAATGGAAGAAATCTAAGAGAGCCAAACCAAGTGGGAGGAAGAAATCAGCTCACGTGCCTTGGCACACGAAGTACTCCCCAAGAGACATCTGTCCAAACTGAAACCAAAACCCGTTTCCTTGTACAAAATTAAATTAAGCCCGAAGGTTGGTGGTGCCTAGTCAGAATGGGGCCCCAGGGACCATCCTCAGGACAAAGAGCCTAGGCAGCTGTGTGGACTTGTCCCTGGACTCCTATTCCCATCTCAGGGCTGATGAACTACAGACACAGAGCTCTTGGCTGGCTCACCAAATTTGTCATGGAATCTCAGTTTGCCTGCAGCAAAGACCATGGCTGAGACATCCAGTAAGCAGCAAGGAAAGGGTTTATTTGAGAGGCAGCCAAACAAGAGGACGGGAGGGCAAA
Source organism: Spilogale gracilis (assembly GCA_004023965.1). Taxonomy (NCBI): domain Eukaryota; kingdom Metazoa; phylum Chordata; class Mammalia; order Carnivora; family Mephitidae; genus Spilogale; species Spilogale gracilis. Next base: position 30,603 of record PITA01004931.1, on the reverse strand, counting down.
CCTCACATCGCCTGTCCAAAGAGGGAGAGTCGGGGAAATGTAAAGGCAAACAAAAACAGGTCTGGATGAAAAGTCGCAGCTGGGCTTGTTAGTGTGCAGCTGTGCTGAGTCCCATTCATCCTTTGGTGGCTGGTTTTTTGGGCACTGAGTTCTGGGCCTTCTCCAAAGACCTTGACCTGTGCATGGTTCATGCAGCCCACCAACAAACACCCAGCCCTCACCTGCAACGAGGGTGGGGTCTGGGGTTGGTGGCATGGGAGCACGTCAGCCTTTCAACACTTCTGACGTTTGCTAAGAGACTGGTAGTGTCAGGGAGGACACCCTTAGGAAGTGGTGGCAGAGTACAAAGGAGACCAGTGGGAGAGGTGGACCCCCCCCCCTCCAAACTTCCTGGCCATCAAACAGCATCCTGTCATTTCCCCTGCCCCTCAGGCCAGGGTTCTCCCGCTCAGGGACTGTCAGAGACTCATAGAAGTAACTCCCTCTCCTGGGAGCGCAGTGGGCAGGGGGCGGGATGATACTCCTCGACATGTGGGGTGGCCTTGGTAAGCCTTGTCTCTTTGGACATCAGATTCCTGGCCTGTAAAGATAAGGACTTGGATTTTGCACTCATTCATTTGGTTCAAGAACTCCTCTTCAGGTGCCTCTTCTCTGCCAGGCCTGGGTTTAGTAAAAAGGAGGCAGCATGTTCAAGACAGTCCTTGCCTTCCTGGTGCTCAAGGTCCAGTGAATAATACACTGAACAAGAAATAACAAGTATGCTAATGTTTATGACAGAGGAATAGAGGGGACAACAGGAGTACTTAACAGGGGATCTAATCCAGCTTGTTGGGGAAGAGAGGTGGGTGGTGAAGGCTTCCTGGCGGTAGTAACATAAGCCAAAGGAGGAACCTAAACAAGGTGGAGAGAGGAAAAGTGATAATAGCAAAGAATAGGAATGAGGGTGTTTTCTCCAGAACCTGTTTCTCGAGGGCAGGAATCCTGTCTTGATCTTCTTCATATCCCCTGGCTAGAACCTAGTGGGCCTTGGACATGTGTTTGCTGGCCAGATGGCCATCTGTCATTGCATAAGCCTTATAAAGCAGGGTCCTCGTGACTCGGACCTTACAGATGGGAACCCAGTCTGAGCCCCACAGCCTGCTCTTGGTGGAGCCTCATCTGCTGACTTCCAGATCAATGCCATGTCCAGATGTCAGGGTCAGATGAGGTTCCAGAGGCAACAGGAGTTTGGGAAGGGCTGCTGACCATGTGAAAAAGGGTAATAATTTCTGTAGCTTTCCTCTTTTTTCCCCCCCTCTCCAAGTGGCAACTCTTGGGTCTTTGGCTCTTAGAACAGCTGCCCGGCTGCCTCATTTTTTGCTAGGTTATAATTTCAGAGTATGGACTTAACACTTCCGTGCTTGCTTTTTCCATCTGTGCCTGAATTGGCAATTCTAAGGAGCAGTCTTCTCTCTTGTCTGGAAGCCAGAGAGGGGCCTTCCCCAAAGGCCCTGGGGAGCCCAGCTGCTCTGCTGGGAATCAGCAGGCCTGGACAGCTCTCCACAACCCCCTCAGCAGACCCTCCCAGAGCTGCCAGGGAACCACACAGATGGCTTTCCTGGGAGGGCAGGTACACACATTTCCATATTAACTGATTATTTAGCAGCGTTGATGAGTCCCAAACCTGGGACATTATACTGGTCCCTAAACAAAAGGAAGTGGTACCATGTCTGCCTCAGGGTCTTGGAGCCATTTCTACTCAGACCTGAATGCTCATTATTTCAGAGGAAGTGCCCCTGATCTTTTGGTCTTATTCTGAATCAATCCCTTATCCCTAAAGATCCTCACTACCACTCCCTCACCCCCGCCATCTCCTGGGTCACATGAACAGAGAATTCATTATTGAGACAGGATCTGGGGAGAGTCTGCCATGACACCCAGATTTGAGACAGGCTACGGTCACCCTCATGCCATCTCGTTTCCAGTTCTGTGCCCCACTTGGTCAGTTACACTGACCATACCTCCCCCTCACGTAGCTACACCCCTGAGCAGCCTTTCTCATTGTCTCAATTACAGCATGGTTGCAGGCTCAGACATGATGATCAGAGGAAAAATACTGAAAGGCAAAACAATTACAGGTGGTAGAGTATTAGATAATCCTGACCGAACACCTAGGTTAGTAGAACCCACCTCGATAGTGTATGGAAAAAAACAATAATGGAATTGAACTTATTTCATAAAAGACACGCAAGATGGTCAGGGGAGATAACTGTCCCTTGATACAGGATTCACTAAAGTTTTCAGAAGTTTGATCTTTCAATGCGTTCAGAAGACAGAGCACACAGTCTGGGCTATCCCATCAAAACTATGGAAGCCGCCCCTGCTGGTTGCCCCCTGATGGCAGCAGCTTGAGGGTGGAGCATGGCTCTTAGCTGGACTTTTGCCAACTAAGAGTTAGCATTACAGTTGACCCTTGGACGACACAGATTTGAACTGTGTCCACTTATATGTGGGTATTTTTCAATAAATACAGTACGGTCCTATAAACGTATTTCTTCCTATGATTTTTCTTAATAGTGCTTTTTGTCCTCTAGCTTTTTTCCTCTCTAGCTCCTCTATAATCCATATATCCTACAAAAAATATATATTAACCAATTGTTTATATTATTGGCATGGCTTCCAACCAACATCAGACTATTGGTAGTAAAGTTTTTTTGGGGAGTCAAGGCTATACATGGATTTTCCACAGGTGGGGATGGTGTTGATGTCCATAATCCCCATGTTGTTCAGGAGTCAACTATAATTTGAAGCCTTAACTGTAATGAAGTGATAGCAAAGCTGTTCTGTCTAGGAAGAGATGTGAGATGACCTTGGGGCACTTTCTCCCAGAACTGGTCAGGAAAGGGCCCTGTGCCCACTGGCTAGTCACTGGCAAAGAGAATGTGGTCTGGAGCTGGTCACATGGGAGAAGGAGAAACACACAGATCAAACTCAGACCCTGCTAGCAACATTCCATCTCCAGCCTCTCCACTACCTCTGCTTAGACCACAGGTCAGGCACTGGGAAGGGAAGGAGAGAGTAAAAGGCTGAGGGGGGCAAAAGGAGCCAACACACAGATAACCAGGCATGATTGCTACCAACCTTAGAATGGTGAGAATTGACCCATGCACTCACAGACTTCCTTAACATGTTATAACTCTTTCTTGACCTAAGTAAGTGCCACCACCACTCAGAGTAACAAACAAGAAATTTCCTCCTCCCTAGAGGAAGTAGCAGCTCTTATGATTGACCCTAGGTGTCTGCTTTAACAGACTTTCCTCATTATCTGTTCTGGGATATGGCCAACACATCTGCATTTGTGCCTTTCATATTTGGTCTCTCTATACTTTTTAGAGTTCTTTTTGCCACATTCCTAGTTTTTTGGGTTTTTTTTTTAAAGATTTTATTTATTTATTTGACAGAGAGAAACACAGCTAGAGAGGAAGCACAAGCAGAGGGACTGAGAGAGGGAGAAGCAGGCTTCCCGTTGAGCAGGAAGCCCGATGTGGGGCTCGATCCCAGGTCTCCAGGATCAAGACCCGAGCTAAAAGCAGTTGCTTAATCAACTGAGCCACTCAGGCGCCCCTGCCACATTCCTAGGTTTTTAGTCTACTCTGCCTTCTTAGTTCTTCTCCAGCCCACCACAACTTTCTATGGACATAGGGGATGATCTTGAACAAAGAAAGTTTTCTCAGTCTGTGGCTAACCTTTTATTTTCTTAATGTGTCTTTCAAAAAAAAAAAGTTTATAATTTTTAAAAAGTCCAGTTCTTCAAATTCATTTTTTTCTCTTAAGAAATGTGCTTTATTGGTTCCAAGAAATCTTTGCCTACTCCCAAGGTTGCAAATATTTTCTCCTCTATCTTCTTTAGGACTTTCATATTGTTAAGTTATATATTTAAGTCTATGATCCCTGTCTTGTTAATTATTCTGTATGGTGTGATACAAGGCAAAAGTGCCACTTTTCCCCATAGAGATAGCCAATTGACTAAATACTTGTTAAAAGGCCTTTTCTTTCCCCTGAGGAACTGCCTTGGCTCCTTTGCACAATATCCAGCGACCATGTACGTGCAGTGCTCTTTCTGAATTCTGTATTTTTTCCATTCATTTTCATGTCTATCTTTTCACTGAAGTGGTACCATCTTTATCACTATGATTTTAGAGTTAGTTTTAAAATTAGAGAGTGTAGGGGTACCTGGGTGATGCAGTTGGTTAAGCATCTGAGTCTTGGTTTCAGCTCAGATTCTGATCTTAGAGTTGTGAGACCCAGACACACATCATACTGCTCATAGAGCCTTGGATCTGGCTACACATGTCTGCTTACGATTCCCTCGCACTCTGCCCCTCTCCCCACACACATGTGCGCCCTCTCTCTCTCTCTCTCTCTCAGATACATCAATGGATCTTTGAAAAAATAAAACAAAATAAAATTGGAGCGTGTAGGAAGTCCTCCAATTTTGTTCTTTTAAAAAATTTTTATGGGTATTAAGGACACCTGTAGTGATGAGCACTGGAGCACTGGGTGTTATACGCAACTAATGAATCAGTGAACCCTGCATCAGAAACTAATGACATACTCTGTGTTGACCAACTGAATGTAATTTAAAAATTTGGCTTTTCTAGGTCTTTTGTATTTTCAAATAAATTCTAGAATCAGCTCGCTAATTAGGGGTTTTTAAATGTCCACTTAAATTTTGATTGAGATTGTGAGAAATCTATAGGTCATTTTGGGAAGAATTGCCATGTTAGCAATATCAAGTCTTCCAACTCTTAACTGTGGTGCATCTTTCCATTTATTTAGGTCTTTAATTTCCCTCATCAATTTTTAATTTTCAGTGTGTAAGGTCTTGGACATATTTTGTTAGATAAATATCTAAGTGATTTATGTTTGGGGGGTACTATCAAAATCTCCCACACCCATTTTGCCCTTTCATTGGTAGTGTGTTTTTGTTTAAATTAATGAATCAGTGTTTTTTGAGAAAGTTGGTTGAAAAATTGGTATAATTTCATCCTTAAATGTTTGATAGAATTCACCAGTAAAATTACATGGCCCTGGTACCTCTTTTTCTCCTCCTCCTCCTTCTTCTTTGATTTTATTTATTCATGAGAGACAGAGAGAGAGAGAGGCAGAGGCAGAGGAAGAAGCAGGCTCCCTTCAGAGCAAGCAGTCCAATTCAGGACTCCATCCTGGGAACCTAGGGTCATGACCTGAGCTGAAGGCAGATGCTTAATGGACAGAGCCACCCAGGCATCCTGTTGTGTACCTTTTCTTTTTGAAAGTTATTAGTTTTTATTGAGTTTCCTTAATAGCAGACCTATTCAGATGATCTATTTCTCCAGTGTGAGTTTTGGTGTTGATGACTTTCAAGGAATTAGTTCATTTATTCTTAGTTATTAAATCTGTGAGCATAGAGCTACTCACTGTACTCTTTAATTAAACTTTAGTGTCCATGGGAACAGATGAGCCCCTCATTTATTTCTAACATTGGGGGTTTTTTCCTGCTTAGTCTGCCTAGATATTTATCAAGTTTATTGATTTTTTTCAAAATACCAGCTTTTGATTTTGTTGATTTTCTATATTGAGTTCCTGTTTTCAATTTTGTTTATTATATGCTTTAATTTTTATTTCTTTTCTTTGGCTTAATTTAGGATTAAACTGCTCTTCTTTCTCCAGTGTCCTACTGTAGAAGCTTAAATTATTGATTTTAAATCTTTTTTTCTAATATATACATTCAAGGCTATAAAGGTCTCTGTAGGTACTGCTTCCTCTGCAGTCCATACATTTTGATAAGTTGTATTCTTATTTTCATTTGGTTAAAAATATTTCTCTTGAGACTTCCTCTTTGACCCATGTGTTATTCAGAAGTGTATTGTTTAAGCTCCAGATATTTGGAGATTTTTCCAACTATCTTTCTGTTATTGATTTTTAATTTAATTCCATTTTGATTTGAGAACACATTCTATCTGATGTCTATTCTCTTACATTTGTTAAGGTTTCATGGCCCAGGATATACTCTATCTTCACAAATGGTCCATGTAAGCTTGACAAAAATGTAAATTTTGCTAGTTTGGTGTGGAGTGTTTTAGAAATGTCAATAAAGGGGCGCTTGGGTGGCTCAGTTGGTTGAGCGACTTTGGCTCAGGTCCCAGAGACCCGGGATGGAACCCCACATCGGGCTCCCTGCTCAGCAGGAAGCCTGCTTCTCCCTCTCTCACTCCCCCTGCTTGTGTTCCCTCTCTGGCTGTGTTTCTCTCTGTCAAGTAAATAAAATCTTAAAAAAAAAAAAGTGTCAATAAGATCAAGATGATTGACAACGCCATTCAGGTCAACTATATCCTTACCGATTTTCTGTCTGCTTGATTTATCAATTCCTGGAAAAGGTGTGTTGAAGTCTCCAGTTGTAATAGTGGATTTTGTCTATTTCTTCTTGAATTATATCAGGTTTTGACTCACATATTTTGATGTTCTGTTCTTAGATGCCTACACATTTAGCACTGTTATGTCTTGGAGAATTGATCCCTTTATTGTTATGTAATGACCCTTTTAATCCTTGATAGTTTTCTATATTCTCAAGTGTGCTTTGTCTGAAATTAGTATACTCATTCCAACTTGCTTTCATTTAGTATTAGCATGGTATGTCTTTTTTCATGTGTTTGTGCTTAAATATCTGAGTCTTTATATTTAAAGTGGGTTTCTTGTAGGTAACACAGTTCAATCTTCTTTTTTTTATTTAGAAAGGAAATGGGAAGTAGGGTAATTCAGGGAGAGAAATAAAACATGAGAGACTTTGGACTCAGAGTCAAACAACTTTTAATTAATATATTTAGACCATTCACATTTAAAGTGATTATTGATATAGTCAGATGAATATACCTAGCATATTTGTAACTCGTTTCTGTTATTACATTTGTTCTTTGTTTCATTTTTTCCCTCCCTCTTTCTGGCTTTTCTGGTTGTAAATAAACAGTTCATATGATTTCATTTTATCTCCTCTTAAGAGAGCAAATATACTTCTTTGTTATATTTTTGTAATGATTGCCCTTGATTTTGCAACATACTTTTAAAATTAATCTGAGTATATCTTTAAATAATGTTATATTACTTTACATGGATGTCTATGGGTCTCTTATAACAGAGGATTCCTGATTTTTCTCTCCCATCCCTTCTGACATTGCTGTCTTTGTTTCTCCTTTCCAGAGCTAGATCCATCCAACACATCATTATTTTTACTACTTAAACAAATGTTTACCTTTTATATCACTTAAGAACAAGAAAAATTAAAAATCTCCTTTTACTCTCATTTTGTTTTTTCTCTAATACTCTTCCTTTCTTCAGGTAACACAAAACTTTTTTAAAAACCATGGCTCATCTCATGCCATCCCTTCCTTCTAAATGTGAATCCCCCTCCAGTTTCTGTCTTCTCTTAGGTGACTTCAACTGATGTTTTTAAAAATATTTTCTTCAGAGTGTATAATTGTTGCCTCAGGAGGGTTGGTCCAATACAAGCTACCCCTTACCATAAGTAAAGCTCTTTGTTTAAAGCTATTAGATTCATTTTCATAACAAGTATTGGTTTGTAATTTTTCTGCCTTGATCATTTTTGTTAGGTCAAATTACACTGACCTCATAGAAACAGATTAACCATCATTTTCGAATATGGATTTAGACTTTTTTCCCTTACCTTAACTGAATTTCCTTAGATGCATTCTCATTTAATCATTCATTCCATCAGTATGTATTTAGCCTCTACCATATGCTATCTGGGTTAGGTGCTGGGGATTCAAAGGTGAGTCAACTCTACTCCCTGCTCCTCAGGAGTTCCTGCTGACAGTGAAGCCATCGTGTCCTACAGTCTTATCACACATGACGTCACGTCCGAGTCCCACAGAAAGCCTGTGAAATCTGCAGACCCGCTATTTCACTCTCCACATACCAAACTTGCCAGCCTCCCCATTGTTGTCTGGAGAAACTTTGATCATCATGAAATCAGTATTTCCCTCCTGCTCTTGGAGCACACTGCATAGATTTAGCCATGTGAGAAATAGAAAGAGCTGAATTACAGATTATCAAGCAGAGCACATACTTGATTGATTAACCTATTTATGGGTTGTTGTTTTTTAAGATTTATTTATTTTTTTAAGATTTATTATATATATATATCTTTTTAAATATTTATTTATTTATTTATTTATTTATTTATTTATTTATTTATTTGACAGAGAGAAACACAGCCAGAGAGGGAACACAAGCAGGGGGAGTGGGAGAGGGAGAAGCAGGCTTCCTGCCGAGCAGGGAGCCCGATGCGGGGTTCGATCCCGGGAGTCTGGGATCATGACCTGAGCTGAAGGCAGAGGCTTAACAACTGAGTCACCCAGGCACCCCAATTTGCTTATGGTTTTATGGTGACTTGACATATTGAGAAAATATTTCCACATGGATGGTCTCAAAGTCTTATCACTGAACTTTTTTTCCAGCAGCTTTCAAGGATGAGTTCTGCAACAGGTCATGTTGCTGGTGAGCAAACACTTCACTCTCCCTCCCTATATTGCTCCTCCTGCAGGAGATGGTACTTCCCTCCCCAGTAATGTCAGGCATGGTCACATGATTTACTTTGGCCAATGAAATGCTCTAACATCCAAATGGAGTTTGCCATGTCTCTGTTCCTTCTTCCATAAGACCAGCAATGTCCCACACAGGGGCTTTATTCTCAGCCTAGGTCATGGAGTAAAGACAAGGTGAAGCAGAGCCATACCAATCCTTCTATGAACATACAACATAAGAAAGAAGTTCAGGTTGTATTAAGTCTCTGAGTTTTGGGAATAACTTGTTACCAAAACATCACCAGGACTATCAGATAGATCCAATTATGTATCCCTTTGAGGCACTCTTCAGAGCCCCCCAAAGCAAATGTCCTGACATGCACTGAAGTGATCCTCCAATTCCAATGGAACTTCATCTGGTTTCTTTTGTTTGATGCAGTGATGTAAAGAGGAATTTATTTCTGGAGATAATAATTCTGAAATTCAGAGAGGTAAATGGAGTTGCCTAAAATCATACAGTTTATGAATCCAAGAGTTGAGTCTTGAACCTGGGTCTCCTGACACCCCAGTCAAATCTTCTACATCATAAGCCCCTTCATTGTAAACTCCTCTTTTTTTGTGTGTGCTCTTAATGTTGTGTCATGTTTATGAGAGTAGTTTGGAAGATGAGCTATACTTTTGATCCACTTGTTTGTCATCCCAAAGGGAGGGGAAAGCAAATATATGCAGGACTCTTTAAAAAGAGGCTAGAGCAGCAGGTCAATTCCCCCCCAGAGAGAGACAGGAAAAGTCCACAGGAAAAGGCTCGCAGACTGGCCAAGTTTAATCAGAGAATATCATTAAATCAGTGAGGGTAATGAGGGCCTTTCGATCCAATGTGAGTCAGTGTGGACAAGCAACTGGCCAGTTATCAACACTGGGCAGCTGTATAAATGGCCTTGTGCATTCTTGCCAAAGTGGTGCTTTGATGGCCATGGAATCCTGTCAGGAAACAAAAGGGAACAGAAGAGATAAAGGGGACCATTATCTGAGCCAGTTACTAACAGTATTTTTTAAAAATTATTAGTCCTTAGAATGTTCTCTTAATATACTCTTTCCAATTGAAATATATAGTAGTCGCAGAGGAGAAATCTGACTGACAACACCACAACTGAATGGCCACACGTCACTGTCCCCTATCATGGGACAGACAGACATCTCGTGCTGCTCCCCTCATGAGATGCCAGCCAAGTGAACAGTATCAACTATGCACCGTTCCTGTTTAAAACATCCAACATACAACAGATGACATGGAAACAATCAGACACATTCAAATTCTGCAAAACAACTTGCCTCAAACACCTCAAAAATATCAGCATCACAAGAGATGGAAAACCATGTCAAGGGCACTATTCCAAATTAGAAGAGACCGAAGAGCTTGGCAACGATATGCAGTGTATGATCCTTGGTTAGACCTTAGATATTTTTAAAATTGAGCCATTATGGCTATTGGGAAAACACGAATATGGATTACACATCTGACAATAGTTTTTTGTCAAGGTTAAATTTCCTCAAAGTGATCATGGTCATGTAGGAGGCTACCCTCTTTGTAGACACATAGTATAAAGGGTGAAGAATCATGATGTCGGCAACATACTCTTAAATGGTTGAACAAAATATACACACACATCTGCACATTTTAATATATATATAAATGGATACATGTGTGTGCAGAGAGAGACAAAGCAAATATGGTAAAACATAAAAGTGGTGAATCTAGTGGAAGGATAGATATATAGGTACTCATTGTACTAGTCTTAATTTTTGGAGTATTACAGAAAAGTATCATAAGTGTGCAGCATTGTACTGTTCTTAAAACTTTTCTGTAAGATTGAAAATTTTACAATAAAATGTCTTTGGGGAAAAATAGCAATCAGAGTAGGTTATATACATGAAAAGCAAAAGTAGTTATATATACAAATAAAAAGTAGGTTATATACACTTATATATATTCTGAGTTAGTAGAACACGCCTGGGTGAGCAAACCTAAAACTAATGTTACCACCACCAGGTGTCTCCTCCCATTGGGACAGATAACTGAGACAGAGGTAAATTTCTTAGGTATACATTTTGAGCCTTATAGCACTTGCCACAAGCCTTGAATTCTCTAGTAAGTGATACAGGGAAACATTGCATCTCTCCTTGTGTCTTATGAGATCTTCCTACAGTGGACCTGAAATTCTACTTGGGGATGAGGAAGGATTAAGGAATTAGTCACAGACTTGGAGATTTTCCAAATCAAGCATTAGCATGTCCTTCTTCCACCCCACTGCCCTCCTCGGGAAGGGTTTGTAGCCGGGAAGGAGCCTCCTGGAGGAAGACACCCAAATCAACCCTTGACCTGAAAAGATCCACGGAAGTAGGTCAGTCTGAGATCAGGAAAGGACTCCAAGTAGGTCTGCCCTCTCAGTTGGCCATTGGCTTGTAAGATTGAAGAGGAACACTCCTCCTCAAGCAGAACCCTGTAGATAGTTCTTCCCTCCCCTCTTCAGCCCATACCAGGCCCTTCAGCCTGAGTGCCTGAGAATTCCTAGACCATACCAAAAGAGAAGTCCTGAGTGGGATGGGACTTCCTGCAAATTTGCCTGGGTAGAGGAGGGGGAGTGATTAGTTTGAACATTACTAACAGCTTTGGTCACATCTTCCAAGCTGGTAAAGCTAGTTTATTATGCAGTGGGGGGCGGGGGGAGCGAGTGAGGGGGCAGTGGTCAAAGGCATTTTCAAAGTTAAAAAAAAAAGTTATCATCCTATTCCACATCCGCAAAACATGCACCTAAACACAGTGGACTCCAGAATATGTATTCACATTCTCCCTTTCCCTTCTCCCCATCTGCAGGGTCCTCCATACTCCCCTCTCTGCACGTGGACAGTCGGGTAGAAGTGCCGGTGTTGAGCCAGTGCGAGAGACAAGAAGGTGAGCCTCAGGGCGCCTGGGTGGCTCAGTCGGTTAAGCGACTGCCTTCAGCTTAGGTCATGATCCTGGAGACCTGGGATCAAGTGTCGGGCTTTCTGATGGGCGGGAAGCCTGCTTCTCCCTCTCTCAGACCCTCTGCTTGTGTTCCCTCTCTGTCAAATAAATAAATAAAATCTTTAAAAAAAAAAAAAAGAAAAAGGTGAGCCTCAAAGAAACTTAAACTTCAGTCCAGTCACTTGGCTTTTCCTTACCACATTCCCTTCCCCTGCCTTTACTTCCTAGTGGAGCAATACTAGGACTCACCACTATGTAGGAAACTGGGATTCTTAAAAACATTTCCTTTGTGGCTTCAAATAAGACTGAACTCTGTTTCCCACAGCGATCAAAGAGTAAGGATTATTCATTGCACTGCATTGGTTGGATTTTGTACTTGGTCTCTGAGCCAGGAGACATGTTTTAGTGAAATCGCACATACTCAAAGTATGTTTCTTTTTTTTTTTTTTTTTTTTTTTTTTTTTTTTTTTTTTTTTTTTTTTTTTTTTTTTTTTT
>PITA01004931.1:0-18443 GCA_004023965.1 Spilogale gracilis | reverse complement strand
GCGCCCCTCAAAGTATGTTTCTATATTCAATTTCATCTGGAAAAGTCAATGACTGTTACATGAGGTGTTTGTTCTTCTTCTTTTAATTCCAAAGTAGTAAAGTATTTGGAGCCCGGTAGCTTGGAGATGTGAATTATGTCCTCCATTTTATCTTTTTAATTGTTTACTTTATCATCATTGTGATAAATATAAACGCATTTCAACAAAGAATCGGATCCAACAGTCCATCCTACACAGAGAAACTCACTGACTTTGACTCCTGGCAACAGTCTCTAGAGCCAGGAGCTCTCTGTTGCTACTGACTGGAGAGGGTTTGGTGTTTATTATGAGAAGAATATCAACCAAAAGTAAAATGTTATCAAATATTTTATCCACTTGTGTGGAAGCCAAATAGCACAAGAGGCACAGGATTCTCCTGTCCTGCTGCTAACATCATGGTTTCATTTTAAGACCAGGCACGGTATCTAGAAATCAATTTCAACACCCTCCTGACGTTTTGCTGCAGCTTGGCTTGGCCCTGTAACGCCAGGATGAAGTCCAAAGGCAGGACACTTTCCTGACAACACTGCCTCCATTTCAACAGCCTGTCTCACTGGACTGCACCTGTGGAGATGAACACCACAGCCAAAATTGCTCTGTGGCAGAGAATATCACCAAGGGGTTGTTGTGTCGAAATCAGGAAGGTGCTCTGGTGTGAACAAGACTCATTTACAGATAGACCAGCAACAAACTCTACATCCTTTTTCTAGAATGACGTGAAAAATACTGTATTTCACATTCTCGAAATAATTGAGCTTCCTGACAGGCATTCTTCTCGGAGCTGGACGGGAAGCTTGGCTCAGCTTAGCTTTGTGGACACATGAAATCCCGAGGCACATGCCAAAGGCAGGATGGACTTGAGCAGGACATGGGGGTGGGGGAGCAGTCCCAGCCCCTCCACAGCCTGGGGCATGTGGGGGTGGGGGACAGAGAGGAAAAGAGTGGGAAAAGTTGGACAAGAACTAACTGAAAGCCAAGGTCATTGCTCTGATTCAGTCATTCCTTCCTGGAAAGAGAGAATTTTTTGTGTTTAACCTCATGGCCTCAGATTTCCAGGATGTTGCTGGCTCTCTAGATCTCTCTGAGGCTTGCTTATTTACCAGGCTTCTGGGCCAGGGACAGAAGGATGTGAGAGGAAATTACTCAAGTGGGACACAAAGTGAAACCAAAGGCAAAGCAAGAACTTTGAAAATGCTGCTCACACACATTTCCCATGGGATTTATAATCAATTAAACAGATGCCATATTTTTGTTGACCACCATAGCGTAAAAGTATATTTTATGAAATTTCTAACTTTTTTCCCCTAAAATAATGTTATTTGCAGAATGCTCACCATGACAAAGCAGAGGGAGAAAAACAAATTTAAAACCTCTAGAAAACTCAGTTTAACATTTTGTATGTCCATTTCTGAATATGCACCAGCTTTCTTAAAGTTATCAAGAGCAAGCAGGTCAAGTGTCTGCAAGGAGTCTTTCCCAGTACTCTCCTCCTCAATATTGACTTTATCAGATCAAGCCAGGCGTATTTTAACACTGTGCTTTGTTATCACTCAGCACAGGGACAGGACTCTGTGAAGAGATGCATCTGAGAATAATGATAGGCATGTTTTCTGGGGGCAGGGAAGCTGGAGAACCTCTATAGTGTACTTAATAGAACTGAGATGAGTGGGGTCTCAGATCAAGAAGGGGTTGCCTGGTAAGTGGCCTTTCTGAAGGGAAGACCCAATCAACCTCTGGACCAAGGGGCAGATTTGTACTGTGTGTGGCTCTGGAGGCCACATTAGGACCAAAAGGGAACCAGGATTTAGTTCTTGCTACCAGGTGCCTCAGAAAGTAGGGAAACCCCTGACCTTGGCTTATCATGTACAAACACTGGATGGCTACTGCTGGAAAGCTGTAGAAGGAGCACTTGTGTTATGTTGGTGCCAGAACTAGATCGGAGAATCTACACTAACTATTGACTTAGGGAAAGGCAGGGCAATGAAGGATATTTCCCCATGGAAGGAGGTTTCCTGGTATCAGCATTTTGAGTTCCCAGCAAAGGTTCATTCTAAAAAGGTCAAAGCACAAAAGCAAGGTAATTTCCTGAAGATAAGGACTTCACTCATTTGTTCTTATGCTCTTCTCTGGAGAGTGGCACCATGTTTAATCAATGAATGGATGGAATGAAGGAATATTGATCTGTTCTGTAAGGAAGAGGTTGAGGTATGTAACACAAGCAGAGGGAACAAGCAGAATAGTGGGAAAAGTCTAGGAAAGTATGTTGGGACAAGATCATGAAGGACCTTAAGTGCCAGACAGAAGAATTTGCACTTGGTATGGCAAACTAGTCCACAGCCTTGCCAAATCATGGGAAATGGTTAACTCATACTCCCAAATCTCCCTAACTCATACGTCATCTTATTCCTGCTCACACTCTGAGTTTCCCTGATCTCACACTCAAAACTTCCGAAGGTCACACTCCAAATATCTTCTAGTTCCAGATAGTTGTGAAGAATTTCTATAGAGTCTTTTCAAGGCCTAATTCTTGCTAGAACCAACCAATCAACAGCACTTATCAGCCCCTACAATCTCTCTAAGACTGTGGTGAGACAGCAAACATCAGCAAAGACTGATGTTCCTCTTCCAGAGCATAAAACTGCTGCCACAAACCAGTATCTCTGTGAGGGACTGTGTTTCCCAGTTTCTCTTTCATCTAGGAGGGGACTAGGTGATTAATTTTCACCAGTAAGATAATAAAACCAATATGGCTCATTTCCGTGTAGTTATGGTTCAGAAGTAGGTGTGTCTTCTCCATGGTCTCTTTAATCATCAACCAGCTGCATGGAGAGGCTCTAGCAGAGGGCAGAGCTCAGCATCAAAAGAACCTGAGAGGCTGTCACAGATGCCTGCATTGGACTCTGCCATGAATGGGAAATAAATGTTGATTGGGTTAAGCCACTGAAACTGTGAGGTTGTTTATTGAGTTAGATTATCCTAACTCATAGAGACCCAGTTGGACTCATCTAGAGCCCCCCAAATGGACTGCGGATCAAGGAGAACCTAGAAGTGCCAGGCACAGAGATAGAGCTTATTAAAACTTGGTGGAGATCAGATTCTTTACTTAGTGGTAAATCAAAATTCTCTGGGTCCTCAAGCTTTGATAGAGTCTCTAAGTGAGAGTCATCCATTCCCCTCTCACAGATATAGCCTCAAATTAGACCCTAACTTTAGAGAAGGGCCTGTGAGGGAGGGCAAGTGTGAATGGGCACAGATACAAGAATCTGAGACACAAAAGTTTCCAATGACAATTTTGCAGTAGTTTTTGGTCCTTCCTGGAATACCCTCCCTTTGCCGAGCATTCTAGCTGCCTCAGTGACCTTATGGCTGCCGGCTGCGAAGCCCATTCCATTCCACATTTAGTGATACCCTCTTCACGTCAAGTACAGAGGGTACATCGAGAACTAAGACATAGCTCCCCAAGGAACATGCAGATGAGAGGGATGCGTAAGCATAAATCTCTAACGAGGCCGAGTACTGCTGAGTCATGCTGAGGAACTGGAAATAGTATTTCTCCTACCCTAAGAACAGCAGGAAGCCAGCCAAAATCCAAAATTATAACTTTTCCTAAACCCATCAAAGATCTGAGGTTTCGAGGCAGCAAAGTGGCCTGAAATCTAAGAAAACACAGGATCTTCAGAGAAGAGACAATATGGGCACTGGTTCTTCTGCAACAGAGTGCGGGAGAAAGACAGGTGAAAGAAGAATTCAGCTATAATTTTAAGTAAATCACTAGAGCTTGAGTGTGGGCTAGTGTAGGAACTGCAGACATAATCAAAACCACAGGCACATGGGGTGCCTGGGTGGCTCAGTTGGTTAAGCGACTGCCTTCGGCTCATGTCATGATCCCGGAGACCCTGGATTGAGTCCCACATCAGGCTCCCTGCTCGGCAGGAAGCCTGCTTCTCCCTCTCTCACTCCTCCTGCTTGTGTTCCCTCTCTCGCTGTGTTTCTCTCTGTCAAATAAATAAAATCTAAAAAAAAAAAAGAAAAACCACAGGCACAAGAGGAATTCACATATACTCATAGACTCGTCTCCAAAAACCTCCATCAGGTGCTCTCAAGAAAGATGGGGGAGGGGGGCAGGTGGGACAACAGGAGAAAGTTCCCTCACTGTTACGTAGTCATGATGGTAGGAGCTGCTGATGCCGCAGGAAAAAACATAAAGCCCTGTCCAGAACTTTTTCTGTAGCCTTAAGCCACTAGGCAAGGGCAAATCCTGTCACTCCAGGGAACCCATTGTAACAGGGGAAAGAGCACAAGATGAAAACCTATACTTCTGAGGAGGGGCAGGAAACCATCTAGGGTCCAGATGATTAGAGGTCTTCTGCCCCCATGGGAGGAGAACAGGAAACTCTCTTTAGCACAGAAACAGCCTGAAATATATGGCAGAGTTTGGCTGTTACAGGGAGGAGGGGCAAGGTTACCGAGAAAGCTCAAATGCCCAAATGAAGGGATGCATAGAATATGCCTAAGACTGAGGCTAGATCAGGACAACAAAAATCCCCCTGCCCCTACCACCAGCTGGGAATTCAGGCTGAGAGGCACTGAATCACCAATAACAGCAGTCTACTGCCAAGGGGGACCAAGAACATGAAGACAGACACCCTCTGAGCTGCATAGGGAAGGCCCAAAGCTGAGGATGAAGCCAGAACATCGAGAAAAATTCTTACCTGAAGCACAAAGTAAAGCTAGAGGAAATTGAAGCCACTAGCGTGCTAAAGGTAACCATGGCAACAATAAGACCAAAAACCAGTTTGGCTAACTAGATCAACTCTAAACCTACACATAAAGCCTAGCAGAAATAAAAGGTGTGCCCATTTCCAGGAAAAAATATTACCTACCTTCATATTTACTGTCCTGCACAGGATGTCCAGCATTTAATCAAAGATTAAGAAACCCCTGGAAAAAAAAAAAGCAATAATAAACATCTGTCAAGAAACAAAGAAATCAACAGAATCAGATTCCAAGATTACTCAGATATTAGACCTAATGGACAAGGGACTTAAAATAGCTGTGATGGATAAGTTAGAAAGTCTGATGGAAAAAGTGTATGATATTCATGAAAAAACAGAGAATTTCAACAGAGGAAACCTAAGGAAGAATCAATTGCAAATGCTATAAACATACAACATTGTAATGGAGATGAAGAATGACTTTGACAGCTTATCAATAGAGTAGATAAAGCCAAGGAAAGAATCAGTGAACTTGAACATGGGTCAAAAAGAAATTACCCAGACTGAAACAGAAACAGAACAACAACAACAAAAAAAGGCAAAAAAGACAAAAAAGGAAGAATGCATCTAAGAGCTGTGTGCCAATATCAAATGATCTCTTACATGAGTCATTGGAATCTCAGAAGGAGAAGGGAAAAATATTAGGGCAGGAGAAATATTTGAGAGGATAGCCAAAAAAAAAATTCCAAAATAATGAAATATATCAAACCACATAACCAAAAATCTTCAAGAACCTCAAGTTGAACAAATACAACCTTCCAACACCAAACTTTATCTAGGTCAGCTGGTAATGAATTCTCCCAGCTTTTATTTGTCTTAAAAAGTCTTTTTGGGGGGGCGCCTGGGTGGCTCAGTTGGTTAAGCGACTGCCTTTGGCTCGGGTCATGATCCCAGAGACCCAGGATCGGGCCCCACATCGGGCTCCCTGCTCGGCGGGAAGCCTGCTTCCCCCTCTCTCACTCCCCCTGCTTGTGTTCCCTCTCTGGCTGTGTTTCTCTCTGTCAAATAAATAAATAAAATCTTTAAAAAAAAAAAAGTCTTTTTTTTTTTTTCTCCTTCATTTTTTGAAAGGTTTTCCTTCCAGTAGGTATACAATTCTGAATGAGCCATTTTGTTTCAACACTTTCGAGATGCTCCCCCACACACACACACACCCGTTGTCTTCTGGCTTACACAGTTTCTTATGAGTGACCAGCTGCAGTTCTTATGCTTATTCCTCTGTATTTAATATCTCTTTTTTTTTTCTTGCTCTCTTCAATATTTCCTCTTCATCTTTGGTTTTCAGTAGCAGGGAGTAGGGATGAAGAACACAGAGAATTTTTTCCCATCAGTGCCTTATATTACAAGTGTCATAAGTGCATTAAATACTTTTTCCAAAATAATGAGAAATTGACAGACAAGAATAGAATCAGAAATGCATTCACAGGCACAGCACAGAGCAAGAATCAGGTGCATGTGTGTGTGTAGGAACTCTAGACATCTCAGTTCACAATTAGGTATTCAAAACACACAGATGATCAAATCAAAGGATATATGTGTCTCCATCAAGTAAATAGGGTAAGGAGGGTGATAAGACAATCACAATACATTGAGAAACATACTCAACTGAGCAATCAATAAGGATCCTCCTCCTGGTATCACTGGGCACATGGGGTGGCTATCCAAATTGAAGTAAGCAGCACGAATATTTTCAGCTAGCTGCAGGTCACACATCTCATTTATGGTCTGATTTTCTCAGAATACAAAAGAATGTATGATACTGAATATTAAACACCAGGAACAATTAAGGTGGTATAAAGCAAGGTTACTTCTAAGGCTACACTTTCTAGCCATCCCAAGGAGCCAAGAACAGGAAGGATTTCTTCCAACTGGATTAGAATGATAAAAAGAAGGGGTTTTTCCAATGTTCATAGCAGTAATGGCCACAATCGCCAAACTGTGGAAGGAGCCAAGGTGCCCTTCAACAGACGAATGGATAAAAAAGATACGGTCCATATATACAATAGAATATTATGCCTCCATCAGAAAAGATGAGTACCCAACTTTTATAGCAACATAGACTGAATTGGAGGAGATTATGCTGAGTGAAATAAGCCAAGCAGAGAAAGTCAAGTATCATATGGTTTCACTTATTTGTGGAGCACAAGGAATAACATGGAGAACAGTAGGAGAAGGAAAGGAAATGTGAATTTAGGTAAATCAGAGAGGGAGATGAAACATGAGAGACTTTGGACTCAGAAACAAACTGAGGGTTTTGGAAGGGAGAGGGCTGGCAAGCCTGGTGGTGGGTATCAAGGTCACATATTGCATGGAGCACTGGGTGTGGGGCATAAACAATGAATCTTGGAACACTGAAAAAATAAAAGATATTATTTAAAAAGGGAGTTTTTTAAAATATGGATCATATTCTTGTCGTAACAGATTGGATCCAGGATGGCTTGATTTCAGACCACTTCAGATTCTTGTTTTAAGTCTTTCCATCTCTTGATAGTATGTTTCCTTTGGAACCAGAGATCATCAAGAACACTGAATTCTCATGGTTCTAAACAATCAAGTCTCAAAGGCAGCGTGTGGGTAAAGGACACGGACAACTTCTCCTCTGTTGTTTTAATTTCAGGTCAGGGGACATCATCTGTGTCACGGAGAGAGGAGCCAGGAGGAGAGCATTAATACTAACACATGAAATTTTAACACATCAGCTTCATAGGTCAGTGATTCCCACAGTTCAATAGAAACACACCCAAAAAATGGGCAAAGGACATGAGCAGAAGTCTATAGAAACATCAAAGCAAATGACCAATAAATACATGAAAAGATTTTCAACCTCATGCCTAAAAGGAGTATAAGTTTAAACAACCCACACCATTTTTCACTTTTCCAACTGGCAAAGATGAGAAAGTCTGATATTGCCCAGTGTTGACAAAGATACAGGGGAAACAGATCATAGAGTAAGGAACACTTAGTGAGAGTTTGAACTGATGCAGTCTTTTGAGACAGCAATTTGACGTATATCACAATTATTAAAACAAATTGCTATTTGATATATCAATTTTACTCTTACGTAGTTATCCAATGAATATACATCTGTAGGGTCCAAAGATTCATGGAAATAGCTATAGATATCTATGCATGTACATACTGTGGGTTTTCATTGCCCATTCAGATCTGCTGAATCTGTTCCAGATCACCAGAATGGCAGTAAAAAGAGGTCCCAGCCCTTAGTCAGAACCACTGTGCCCCCAGCCCAGCTGCTCTAGTACAGTATGAAAAGTGACACGGAGCTTTGGTGAAAAGCTCTCTCCAAGATGGAGGGAGGAGGCAAAAGAGAAATTCTCCCTCCTGCATGCTGGAGATTCTCTTTTCTTAAAGGGGGTCCACCCAGGTGCCACAGCAAAGGGTGATATGACTTCAGGGCAAGGCGAAAAATTATTTAGCCAAACTCCCTCTAGCTTATAAGAAATCCCACCTTCCAACCCAGCAGATTTTGTCTGAGAAACCAAATGAAAATGTGGAAGCTTTGCCAATTTCCTCTCTTGCCTTTTTTGGGAAGGGCTGGGAGAGGATATAAGAGCTTTGACAAGTGCCTTGGGATGCTCTAAAACTTAATTAAGTCAGCACTGAAAAACTCAAGTACCCAAGGACAGTCTCTCCATAACAGATCAATTCCCACAGCTAAATTCTCAAGTTGTAGCTTTGATTTAACAGAAGTTTCAGCCTTAGGGAAAATTAATTTTAAATAATTGCTAAAAAGTTATTTCTATTGTTTTAAATAAGATCCTGTTAACTTCTTTTCCAGCTAAACAGTAATTTCTCATTCCAAATTTAAAGAAAAAGTCTTTTGGGAGTTCTGTGCTTGTAAACTCAATATTAGGCATCTAAGAACTCATGATCTCATCTAGAGATCAAATGAGTCAGGAAATGAAACAAATTAGTCTCCTGACGAGAATAACAGGTACCTTTCTGGCCTTCAGACTGTAACTACACATACAAACCAGCTAGAGAAAAACTGGCTAGATGCATAGACAAATATCAAATTATCAGCTGGACCAGATTTCTATCGTTCAATGATACCTTTTCCTTTCATTTTCTGACTTGCACACACCCAAGCTCAACATTGTACATGAACTCAGAGCCTGACATGAATCTTGATATCCCTATAACAAGTCCCAATCGATTTCTCCCACAGAAGAAAATCCAACACTCTTAACTTCCATGAAGCTGGATGTAACACCGAGTCTAGTGGAACACCATGGGTTGTGAAACCAGACAGGTGTGGGTTCAAGTCCCGCCTCTGCTGTGAATTAGCTTCTGTGTCTTCAGAAAAATTACTTCACCTTTGAATCTTGGTCCCCTCATTCGTTAAATGAGTAAGACCCATCTTTCCAGTGTCTAGTAATAATGGCTTGAATGAAATGAAATCATGCAGCTTCAAGTAATCGTCAAAGCTCTTGGAATGTCATAGGGGCTCAGCCAGTGTTAACTGTCAGTGTAATCAGAGGAAGACACTGCCACTGGTGATCACTCCTAGCGGAGTAGCTTCTGCCTCTATAAAGTAAAGCAGCCATAAGAGATTAACAGCAAGAGCCCCTCAGACCTGACATCAGAGGGGTCACTGCTAAGCCCCTTATGGGATTAGTTAAGCAGATGGTCGTGGTTCCCTGGTCCTGATTTTCACTGTAGTGAATTTCTGCTGCAGAAGATAGAGTTTGGCTGTGAGAACCCTGAAGGCTTTCCCTCTCCATCTGAACTGACCTGGAGATAGAGTGAATTCCCCATCAGTCTTGGCATCCAAGGAGAAGCGGGACAGCCACTTCCTGGGAATGGGATAGAAAAGACTCAAACATCAACAGGAGTCAAACTGCATGAAATTTGGGGTCACTTCCAACTCAAAGCTCCCATCATTCCAAAAAATGGGAAGTCATATGTTCTAAACTCTTCTGGGATCAGGCTTTGTTGTTAGAAACATGGTCACCTAGAAGAGGTATGAGTCGGTATGTATCTATTTGTTCATCCTGGCTAAGAAAACATTTCTACCAACCAAAACCAAACCTGAGTCTTACCGGCAGGAAGATGGTGAGTAGGTCAGATGCTTTCCCAGAGGACCGGCCGCCTGTTGCTGGTGCATTCGACTGCCTCACTCAGGAATTCAGAATGGAATTCGGGGCTGGGACTGGGACACTGGGAAAGAGCCAGCAGCCGAGCTTGGTAGTGAGAGGCCACGTGAAGCAGTGAGATGTTAGGGAAAAGCTACAGGACGCCTGGGAGTTTCATCTACCAGAATGATTCCTTCTCCTTGGAAATGCTCATGAAATTTGGACTTCCTTATTTTATTCCTTAATTTAATTTCTCCTAGAAAATTGGTCCCTGAGACCTGGAAGACAAGGAAGCAGACCCACTGACATTATCCTTGGGAAGAAGCCAAGGTTGCATTCATCAGTGTGCCCAGCTCTGGCAACTGCTCTGCCATCCTATTTGTCTTTATCCACAGTGCCCTCGGGGAAACATCTCAGCACCCAAGGGATTTGGTACCAGCGCCTGCCGGGCTGCTCCTACCCAGATGTCTTCTGGCTCTCACTCCTCCTCCAAGCACTTTGCAAAGTGCCCTAGATGAATTCTCAGGGCAATTTTTTGCCAGTATCACCTCTCTCCGACTGATGAAGAAAGAGGGCCAGGAGAGTAAGGTGACTTGTTTAGGACGTCATAAGGGTTTTCCCAGCTGACATCAGAGGCGTTTGAATACTGGGCAGAAACAGCAGAATCAGTGCTGCTTTTGGAACTGACAATCCTGGGTTCGAATCCCACTTATTAACTGCGTGATCTTAGACCAATTACTTAATCTGTGCCTCAGGTTCCGTAATTATTAGGCAAGGAAATAGAGACCAATTCACAATACTTCTGGGTGGATTGAAACGACTTGATGATGTGCAGATCTTAGAACAGTGCCTGGGCATGGTAGGCATTGGGGAATAATAGCTCTTACTATCACGGGCAACCATGTCACTGAGAAGCCCTAGGAATAGGCAGGGAAAAGTATAGCCTCATACGTGGGAAGGACAAAGGATTTTGCCCTCAAAGAGGTGTGGCTCAAGACCAGCCTTTTGCTTCACCATCCCACAGGCTGACCATCATCCAGGCTGGCTGCTCCCTGACCCCCAGTGCTATTCCTGTGCCCCAATAGACTTCAGTAGGGTGCTTGAGGTCCAACATTGGCCCAGACTGAGGATGTTTCCAGGCCAACATAAAAGGAAGAGAAGCTGAAGGGGGGAGCATAGATCTACTCATCCTCTGGGAGAAATAGCAGGGAACAAACTTTCTGAGCAGCTTCCCCTCCCAACAAATGCCCTTGGCCTCTCCTGTCGCTGCTTTTGCTGAGAGCCTGCCTTGGTCCAGGCTATATATTTTCCTCCAAAACATGACTTAAGCACAGTCTTTCTAGGGGTTAAGAATGACCCCTGGGGACAGCTGACAGCCCAGAAAACACAATGTGTCATCCCAGCTCCACTCTCCTGAAAATAAGATCTCTGCCTTCTCTGGGAGATGACAAGGACTTTAAGATCAAAGGACGCCACTTCAGTCATTGTCTTCTGCAGCCTTCCTGACTGCTGACGGGCTGGCTCCCTGGGCAGTCTAGGCTCCCAGTGCTAAGCCCCAGTGCACACCTCAAGTTAACTGGAGTTCAGCATGGCCTAGACACTGCACCAATATGGGGTGGAGAAATGGAAGGGAGAGGGTACACATCACGTCTAACTTCAGAGAGCCCAGAAAGTTCCTGCAGAGAAAGTGGAATTTGGACTGGGCAGAATTGGGCTGTGCTGGGAGAAAGTGGAAAGGCCCTCCAGATTGCATGAGTAAAGGGTCAGCAATGTGTGGGGACGATGGATGTGGTCCAGCTTGGCTGGACCTGACAGGAGTTTGTAAGAGATGGTGCTTAGTCTGTGGCAGAGCCCAGATGCCAGCCTAAACCACAGGCTCCCCACTAGGTAATAGCGTGAGGCTGGAAGGGTGGGCTTCCCTGGACTGGAAGCTGCAGGCCATTTGTTGGATCTCAATAAATTCAAGAACTATCCCCTTATCTCGATTACTGGGCTGCTGGATCCTGGTGAGGTGACCCTGGCAGATCACGCTGATATCTGTGTGGGAGAAAACAGGCCTGAGGGACCCTGGCATTCTTGCGTGAGCCCCCAGGATGTACTCCTTCCCCAATCCTGTCACAACATCTCTCCTCACCCTTCCAGCATGAAGAGGGCCCTGCCATTGCTGCCCCTTTACTCATGCAATCCGGAGAGCCTTTCCACTTTCTCCCAGCACAGCCCAATTCTGCCCAAGCTCCCATATGCATTAGGGACGGCTGTGTCTGGGGCCGACACCAGAGGGCCCAGAAGAGGAAGAACCGGCGCCATCTTGCTCCTTCCTTCCACAGTCAAGGGAAGAGTGGCTAGGGAGGCCTTGTACCCTCAGCTGCCAGATCCAAATGGGAGAGCGCTCGTCTGAAGCAGGACTGGATAGGGTCTTGTGCTTCTCCAGCATCTCTGGGACTTTGGTTCTCTGTTTCTGTCCTGCGTGGGGGCACATGCCTGTCAGAGCTGGAGGATTTGCTCATAGCCGAAGCTTTGCTATGTTTGGGAGATCTGAGTGTTCAAGAATGTGCATTTCTAACATCCTGTTGGCCCAGGGTCCAATTCTGAGAACCTCCATCCCAGAACTTTGGTTGCCATTCCCCAGCCAGCAAGCCCTGGGGGACCAGGGAAATCATGGGAACTCGGGATTCCTAAATCCATGTACCTTATTTAAAGTCTGAATAAATATTTCTTTGATATGAATGCACTAGGGTTTTTTTTTTCAAATTATTGTAAATGTATTTAAAAGCATTAGAGCTCCATGTAGCTTTTTATAAGTATCGTTAGTCTCAATAAATTGATACAGAAAAGACCAACAATCACAAGGAGGAGGTCATCAAACCGGAGATTGTGGGGAACCCTAGCACTGGGACAGGCTGCGTTGTGTGCCTAACTGTGTTCCAGTCGAAAAAAGAGTCTGGTGGAAAACTGCAAATTCTCTGCCTAACTGCACTTTTCCTCCAGTCTACCTGTATTTCCATCTCGACCTCAGTTCTGCTGGCCCAGCCTATCCTCTGCTTTCAGCTCAGGAACCAGCCTCACTGCACCCAACGGAATTGCAACAACACACTCATGAATTGGCCTGGGGTGCCCCTGTTGATTTCCTCCCGAGGGGATCATCCTTGGATGTTCACCAGGCTGGAATCAATTTTGTACCGTCTTTCTTCGTTTGGGTTAGCACAGTCAGCCAGGGAGGACTCTAAACACTGTTTATTGGCCAATGCCTTCTTCTGGAAGGCGGCGAAATTGTAAACAGTGGGGAACACGCTGTTCAGGTGACTGCACGTTGATGGAATGGGGGCTTCTTGACTCTACTCCAGTCCTCCATCCAACCCCCCAGAAAAGGCACTTAACCAAGCCCTCATTAAATTAAATTTTCCACATTACCCAGCCTCTGGTTAGCTTATATTAGGCCATTGTGCTGGATTCTATCTGAAAAACTAAATATGGACCTATATAATGTCATTCTTGTTTGGGTATCTTACTATTTTGAGAGCAACTGGGGAATAAAATTCCAACTCCATTAATTAGTATTATATTGTCTTTATAGGCCTTTTTTTTTTTTAAAGATTTTATTTATTTGACAGAGAGAAACACAGCCAGAGGGGGAACACAAGCAGGGGGAGTGAGAGAGGGAGAAGCAGGCTTCCCGCCGAGCAGGGAGCCCGATGTGGGGCTCAATCCCGGGTCTCCGGGATCATGACCTGAGCCGAAGGCAGTCGCTTAACCAACTGAGCCACCCAGGCGCCCCTTTATAGAGCCTTTTTAACTTTCCTATTCACTTTTCCCTAGCATCCCATATTAAATTTTCACCCAAGAAGACTTGGGCCTGTCAGATCCTGTTTTCAATCTTGGACATGACATCGCTCACCATTTGCAGAAGAGGCAGAGAACTATTTGGCTCCTTGATTCCTCTGTGAGAATTTCAGGATGGCATGGTTGGTGGGATAGGAGAGCATGGAGGAAGGCAGAAATGAAGACTCAAGTGGGACAGAGAAGGGGAGGCGTCTGTCAGCCTCTCAGACCAGAGAACAGGAGGCTTGTGTTCTCAGGCGGACTGAGCCCTGAGGTGGAGCTTGTTGCTATGAGAGGTGAGGGGAGCTCTTAGGGCCAGGGGACTGGTGCAGGACCCATGTTCCCCTCTGGAATCCCAGACAAGGCTGTGGAGTACGTGTGAGGAATTGTGCTGCTCAAAAGGCTGGAGAGGACCCAACCTGAGGTCCAGCTGGAATGCCTCTCTCTCACTCCCTACTCCTTCTCCTTCCCTTTCTACAAATCTTCCCTCATCTGTTTTCTCATATGCCTTCTGGTTTCCTAGTCTTTCTTTCATCAATCATCTGTTCTGTTTATTTCAACTCCAACTAAGACCTTTCTTAATCCCTTTTTTCCCTCTAGGTTTCCATCTCTATTTGTGTGTCTTTGCTGAAAACTGAACAGGTGACGCATGGCTCAATTCAAAGAAGAGGCCTTCTGTAGTTTCTTCTAGGCCTCTGAGGTGACCTGTGGCCATGTAATTGTATTGTCCGGTTTTCCCCACTCAGGGTGTTTAGTTGTTCATGATGAATTTGTCTGGTTCCTCAGTTTCCCTGTAAGTGTCCTCGGGAGCAGGCCCACAGCCTGTGGGGTCCACTCCCCTCATGGCCCCTCCTGCCAGGCCCCAGGCATGGCACTCAGTAAACAGGTGTGGAGAGATCCATGTACCCCTCATCTCCATGTAGGCTTCCAGATTTCGCTACCCAGGGGTTTGCCTTCTGCATCAGGGATAGCACGGGTGGCTTGATCAGGCTCGGCTCTCTAAAAATCTTTACTGTCCACCTTAGATAAAAATACACTAAGTAAAAAGCACACCCATTCAGCAAGTCTGAACTCTGGACAAATCGCTAGACATTCACACCTCTCACCAGCAGTTGTCCACAGAGGAATTCCAGACTGGCTCCTGGACTAGGAAGAGCTTTCTCTCCATTTTCCAACTATTCATGATATTTACGTATTCACCAATGAAATAAAATGTGTTCTGGAGGAATGGTTAAGTGTCGGGCTAGCTAGAGGTTAGTGACACAGAGAGGGTGACCACTTAGGCCTTGTCCTCAAAGAGAAAGTAGCCTGACAAAAGAGAATGACAGATATGCAAATAGGTTTAGACAGACATTCACATAAAAATATATTTTAGTGAGCACATACTGTGTGTCAATGACTGTTACAGGTGTTAGGGCATGGCAGAATACAAGAGAACAGTACAGAGACAGGAGGCCTAAGAGAGCAGTACTGACAATATATACCCATTGTTGTAGCTTAGGTTCTCCAAGGAAGCTGACCCTGAGATGCAGTTTTAGTACTCTTGGGATGATTACCTGTGGAAAGTGGGGGAAAGCCCAGTTGGAGAGAGGAAGAAGCCCATCTACAAAATTGACCCCCCAACAGCGCTGGTCAGCCCTAAGGGAACTGGAGCTAATGTCCCCCATGTCAGAGCTGTGCCTTTTGGGGTCAAAAGGACTAGGCCGTAATACCTGCTGCCTTGAATTCAGCCACTGAATGCAGGACACCTCAGGGAGATCATGACCTTGGATATGGTGGTTCTTTCCAGCTGAGGCGATTCCTACAGAGGCTGAGAGTTGGGGCTGTCAGCAGATAATCCTCAAGAGCAGCTGGGGCAACAGGGGAGAATTGTGTGTGTAACCCTGTGTCCATCACACCGGAGCATGGTGGAAGGAAAGAGAGGACAGAGAATCCTCCTGTGCACCAATTTCTCTGTTTGTATTTCTTCCCGGTCTACCAGTAGTCTGAACTTCCAAGAGCCCTCCCTTCTAGTGGGGCCATGTAACTGTTCTCATCAGTGGACAAGCACTTGCAGGATTGCCTTAAAAACTTCCCACACACTTCTTCATGATCTTTCTTCCCTTGCCTGCCAACCTGATACCATAATCCAGTGAAGTGATCTAGTGTCCTAAAACATGCCTGAGCCACACAATGCAAGGGTTCTAGGTCTCTGCGTGCCAACAAGGAGCAGAGCTCTCTCTTCTCCCACCCCACCCCTCCGTCTTTCAGCATTGTACTGGGACATGAGAAAGAACAAACTTTGATTTCGTAGCAATTGTTATTATGTTCACTCAGGTCTGGAGGCTATTTATACAGCAATTAGCTTTCCTTGACTAATACGAGTTTCCTGAAGTGGGGCACTCCCTTAACAAAAACTAAAATATGAGATGGTGGCTGAGCAAGAAGGAGAGATGTTAGGTCAGGGAACTGGGGACCCATGAGATGCTGAGACAAAACATTTAATAAAAACTGTTGTCAGGGCGCCTGGGTGGCTCAGTTGGTTAGGTGACTGCCTTCGGCTCAGGTCATGATCCCAGGGTCCTGGGATCGAGCCCTGCGTTAGGCTCCTTGCTCAGCGGGAGCCTGCTTCCTTCTCCCCTTCTCCTCTGCCAGCTGCTCCCCCCATAGTACTCTCAATCTGTGTGTTGAATAAATAAATAAAATCTTTTAAAAAGCACAAAACTGTTGCCTATGATAACCTGGAAGTCAAAAACACATGCTTTAGAAAAAGAGGATGGCAATGAGAATGTCAGTGCTGTGTCTTGGTTGTTATTGGTTGCATTCAACAAGATATCACAAGAAACAGATGAGCTCAGGAAAGAAACAGCCAGTTTGCAAGATGAAAGGAAATGAAATAGAGTCAGAAATTCAGGTCCTTACAGCAGTGAGAAAAAAGAACCTCTTCACGATGGATGTGTGCTTTAACTTGATGGGAAAGTCCTTTCTCAATGGACACATATATCAAGCCATCATGTTGTATACTTTAAATATACTACAGGTTTTTTGGTCAATGGTACATAGGTAAAGCTATAAAAAAAAATCCCTCCTCTAGGAAACCATTTCCCTTTGGCACCTGTCCTTCTACCTCCCCAGATAAAATTAATCACTGTATTAGTGAGTGACTTCTAGCTGTTTTAACAAACAGTCCCCCAACCTCCAGGGTTTAATGCATTAAAGGTTTCGTTCTCAGACACTGCCCAATGTCTGAATTTAAAAACAAATGTCAGCAATGAAGATCCAATGAATCTTCTCAGCTAAACAAAGTGATTCAGCAAAAATCAATAAGTGGGCTGTACCTTCTTACCAAAGCATGATAGCCTCAAGGTAGCTACCATTAAGTTGAGAAATAACGGTGTGAGGGGGCAAATAAAAATAAAGTACCTGAGACTTGTGACCTGGAAAAGAAATTGGGGTACAGTCACTGGCACAAAGAATTGACTAGAAGCAAACATAATAGAAGTCTCCTAAGTCTTTGAGAGGATCATATTGCCAAAGAAGCCGGGAGCCTGGTCATAAAAGACCTTTGCCTACTCCAATGCACATGAAGATCTTACATTTTGAGCTAGATGTAGACTGGATGGGATTGTGCATATGTTCTCTGGGGGAAGGATGAATGAATGGCAAGGAGGAGCAAATCGATGGTCTGGGGCAGAAACCACCAAAGTTCTCCTCTACTGGTTCTCACTGTTGGAAATTGTATTCATTTGCTTGGGCTCCATAACAAAATACTATGGACTGGGTGACTTAGCAACAGAATTGTATTATCTCACAGTTCTGTGGAGACCAGAACTCCAAGATCAAGGTGTCAACTGAGTTCCTGGTTTCATCTAAGGCCTCTTTCCTTGGCTTGTAGACAGTACCTTCTGCGGGCCTTCCTCTGTGCATGGCATGTTCCTTGTGTTCCTGTGTCCAGACGTCCTCCTCTTATAAGGACTCCAGTCCAATTGGATTAGGATCCACTCTAATGGTTTCATTTCGACTCTTTTCTTTCTTTCTTCTTATTTATTTTTTTTTTGGTGGTATAATTGACATACAACATTATATTAGTTTCAGGCATATGGCATCATTGAATATTTGAATATATTGCAAAATGATCACCATAGTAAGTCTAGCTAAGACCTGTTGCCGTATGTAGTTACAGAGCTTTTTGAGATTTACTCTCTTGGCAGCTTTCAAATACGCAGTACGGTATTATTAATATAGTGACCCTGCTGGACCTGACATCCCCAAGTTTATTTACTTTATAACTGGAGGTTTGTACCTTTTGACTCCCTTCATCCATTTGGCCCATCCCCCACCCCCTGACTCAGGCAACCACCAATGTGTCTCTGCACCTATGAACTTGGGGTTTTGCTTTGTTTTGTTTCTTGTTTGTTTGTTTGTCTGTTTAGATTCCATATATAACTGAGATTATATAATATTTGTCTTTGACTTATTTTGCTTCGCATAATGTCCTCAAGGTTTGTCTCCCCCTCTGATTTCATCTTGTTTTCTTTTTCTTTCTCTTCACCTCTATGAATCTGTTTTGTTTCTTAAATTCCACATATGAGTGGCATCATATGGTATTTGCCTTTCTCTGGCTGATTTATTTTGCTTAGCATAATACCCTCTAGTTCCACCATGACATTGCAAATGGAAAGGTATCATTTTTAATGACTAATATTCAATTGTGTGTGTGTGTGTGTGTGTGTGTGTG